>JAQZBX010052756.1:0-19048 GCA_029593785.1 Cabassous unicinctus | reverse complement strand
CAACATCCCACACCAACATCCTTCATCAGTGTGGCACATCACCTGTAATGGATATAGACATCCTGGGGCCTTGCCACCAAGCATAGACCACATTTCACATCATAGACCACCCTCTCTCCCACATAGTTCTGTGTGGTATATGCTGATGCAAAATGGCCTACATCTGTCGCCGCAACCCCACTGAGGACAAACCCCCAGTCCTGAAAAGTACATTTTAATTGGACAAAAGTCTCTTAAAAAATGGTGCTGGGTGAGCTGGATATCTGTAACCAGAAAAATGAACAAACACTCTTATTTCACTCCCTGTACAAGAGTCAATTCAAAATGGATCAAAGACCTAAATATAAAAGCCAGGTCCATAAAACTATTAGAAGAAAATATAGGGAAACATCTTAAAGATCTTGTGGTAGGTGGTAGTTTCTTGGATCTTATACACAAAGCTTGAGCAACAAAAGAAAAATTAGATAAATGGGTCCTCTTCAAATTTAAAGACTTTTGCACCTCAAATGAGTTTGTCAAAAGGGTCAAAAGGCAGTCAACTCAATGGGAAAAAATATTTGGAAATCACATATCCGATAACAGTTTAATATCCATGATATATAAAGAGATGCTACAAATCAACAATAAAAAGACAAATGACCCAATTAAACAATGGGCAAAAGACTTGAATAAATATTTGTCCAAAGAAGTAATGTAAATTGCAAAAATAATGTGAAAAAATGTTCATTATTAGTAATTAGATAAATGCAAATCAAAGCTACAAAGAGATAATATTTCATTCCTATTAGAATGGCCACTATTAAAAAGAGAAAACTACAAGTCTTGGAGAGGATGTGAAAGGAGATAAGAACATTTATTGTTGATGAGGATGTAGAATGGTAGAGCCACTGTGGAGGAATGTTTGGCAGATCCTAAGGAAACTGAAAATAGATTTGCCATGTGACCTCCATTACTGGGTATACACACAGAGGAACTGAGAGCAGTGATATGAACAGACATTTGCACACTGATATTCCCAGCAGTAGTATTCATGATTGCCAAAAGATGGAAACAACCCAGGTGTTCATCAACCTATGAATGGCTAAACAAACTGTGATGTATGCAATGATGGAATATTATGCAGCGGAAGAAGAAACAATGTCATGAAGCATGGGTGAACCTGGAGTAATTTATGTTGCGTGAAGCAAACCAGATACGAAAGGACTAATACGGCATGATTGTGCTATTATGAACTAAATATAATGTCTAATCTCATGGAGTTAATAACTTGAACACTGGCCACCAGAAAATATAATGAGGATAGAGAATGAAAAGCTGAGGGTTATCTTGTGCCTAATTGGTAAAAAGGATATGTGTTAACACTTGAAAATAAATAGAAAAGTTGAAAACACAACATAATGTTGGAAATGAGCAGTGCTATTACATGCGTATGACAGTGGTTGACAGGGAAAGTCTAAGGTCATGTAAATTACTAAACAGAAAGCTAAAAAATGTAACATGGGATTGTATAGCACAGAAAACCTCATGTGAAATATGAATATGGGTAATGCATTTATAAGACAATTTTTCTTTGACACTGACAAAAACATATTGATGTTAATATCAAACCAAAAAAAGAAAACAAAAACAAAACAAAACAAAACAAAAAACCACATTACACTAAGTGAAAGAAACCAGACACAAAGGACTACAGATTGTATAATTCCATTTATATAAATTGTAAATAAAAATAAATTCATGAAGATGAAATTAGATTGGTGGATATGTAGGCCTGGGGAAGGATAGAGGGGTTGAGAGATGACTGCTAAGGGGAGTGGAGATTTTCTTTTTGGAGTGATGGAATTTTTCAAAAACTTTTTGAGGTGACAAATGCCCAACATTGTGATTTTATTAAAATCCATTAAATTTGGGTAGATTATGAGCCACTCTCCCTGACCTCGGACTGGGTGGCTGGCAGCTCTGTCGGTCAGCGGAAGGGAGGAGGCTTCTTATGTGATGGCTCACTCCAGAATGCAGCAAGGATCAAGGCAGATGCCAGTGATGCCTGACTCAGATATCATGACTTCTAAAGGACATGCCTGGGGCCTGGACTAAGCAAAAACACACCACTGGGCTCCCAGTCTCCTGGTGTGTGTGTTGACAGGAGAGGTCCCTTTGGCTCCCTCGGTTCCTGCGGAGTTCCTGGCAGAACCATGGCCATCACTGCTGACAGCACTCAGCTCTTCCCCTTCCTAAAAATCAACCCAGCAACCCACTTTGGAGCTGTGCCAGGGAAGCCTGCATGCAGTATGGCCACGGGGACCTGGCATGAAACTCAGTCCAGGAAACCCTCCTGCAGGAAAAATGCAGGGTCTCCACCCCAACCCTGTTCCTCTCGTTCAACCAAGAGAGTGGCCTTTCACAGGCAGGGCTGCCATTTCACGGTGGTGGCTGTTGCCTTACTCAGCTCCCTAGGAACTGGGTCACAGACATGCAGAACCACAGACATCTCCACAATGTGCCAGAGTTTTCAGGAAAATGGCTTTGCCAGTTTTGGCTAGTTGTTAAAACCTTCCAGGGGGGAATGGAAACTGGAACATCAGCAATCTGAATGCCCTCCTACACCTGGAGGAATGGACATATGGCATAAAATCAAGGACACCATACATTGTTTGTGGGACACACAGAAAGCAAATGAAAAGAAAGTGGAAGAAGGAATGTTCAAAGATATAATAGCAGGAAACCTCTCAGATGTAAAGAAAGGCATGTATATTCACAATCAAGGAACCCAGACAACCCCATAGTGGAAAACAACATAGAAAACCATTCACGCACACATTGGGATCACACAGTAAAATGCCATGGCAAAGGAGAGGGTTCTGAAAGCTTCTTGAGTAAAGCAATGTGTTTCATTCAAGTGAGTCACAATAAGATTAACCAACAATTTCTCAACAGAAATCAGGAAGACAGAAATCAAGAAGGCAAAAAGGTAAAATAGGATTAAATATTTCAAGTGTTGACAAATAAAGATTCACATCTAATGATATTTTATCTATTGAGATAGATTTTTAAAAAAGGGGGAATATTAATATGGCAACCCCATATTAAAACAAGCAAACAAGTCCTGCAGGAGTTTTTCACCATGTGTGCTGCCCAACAAACAATTTTTAGTGAGTTCTTGAGACAGAAATGAAAAGACACTCAACATTGGGTTAAATTACATGAAAATTTAAGATCTCTGGTAATGTCCACCTTTCTTATAATTAGTAATACCAGTGATAATGTATTAGATTTTTGTTATGTAACTCCATATTTTAAAATTTCTAAAATTCAAGTGCATAAAAGTAAAAGATAGTCTATGGTTTGGGACGTACTGTATATGAAGATATAATACATAACAAATACCGCAAAAAGAGGGGTTACAGAAGGGAATAGGAACAGTATATGTGTATACTGAGTATAGTTAAACCTACAATAATAATAATAGTGGTTTATCAATTGTAACAAAGGTACCACAGTAATGTAAAATATTAATGATAAGGCAAATTATGAGAGTGAGGGGTTATACAGGAACTCTCTGATCATTCTGCATGACTTTTATGTAAACTATAACAGCTATAATCCAAATTAAAACTTCTGCCTAGGAAAAAGAAAATGACTATATAATGATAAAGGAGTCAATTAAAGACAAGGACAACAATTAAATAGATGTATATATGAAAAGTTATATATATAAAGACACAGAGCAAAGCTACAACATATATGAAGCAAATGTTGACAAATTAGAAGGGAGAAAGGGATAATGGTACATTACTAATAGGAAAATTCCATACACCACAGTCAAAAATGGATTGATCCTTTAGACAGACAATCAATAAAGAAACAAAGGAATATAAAATAGTAATGATAAGGAAAACAAGTGGGCGATATGCAGAAATTCTCTCTTTCTGCAAGAATTTTTCAGTAATCCAACTACTCTAATAATAACATGAATATATCGAAGAAACTTATTAAAATCATGGTGAAATTTGTTAAAGGGGAATAATAAACTTTAGAAAAATTGTCTCCTACACATAAGCTTGAGAAATTCCCAAACCTTAACTATCTGAGATCATTGGAGATATTAATAAATGTCGTGTATTTTAGAATTGTAAATCATTCTGTGAACAAATATTTTCCAGATGCAGTCTACTGGATGTTACATATCTAATAAAAAGAAGATGTATGGCAAAAAAAAAGTGTGTAAGGCAAGGTTAGATTTAATATAATCCATGATAAGATACACACTGTGGAGAAAGAAATATTAAAAAGTTAATAATAATTTGGACATAATCGAAATCAATGATTATGTAATTCTTATTTGTATATTACAGCCCTAAGGATTGGACCCAATAATCTCTAAGAATGACATAAATCACGGGTTGGTGATTTTATTTTCATTTACACCATATTTAGTTGTGTATTATCAAATTCCTATTTGGGAATTGTTCACTACTTATTAGAATGAATTAGCACAGATATCAATAGGCGGACTCCTAATTTTATGGGGCAAGAAATCTCAAAACCTTTTTCAACAGTCATCCTGAGAAAATATTATGGACCCAGATGGATTATTTTCATTAATGAGTTGGCATGAGAAAGGGTAAAAGTAAAAAGATGTACCAAATATATATCTCATTTGCTGTCCTGGGGCAATTCAAACCAGGTATTTATTTTCTATAAAGAAACTTACAGAATCCTGATAATCACACCACTCCATCCATAAGCATCAGAGCAAGCAACCAAAGAGAGTGGGGGGAGTGGAGGGAACGACAAGGAGAGGAGCAAAATGGAAAAAATGTTTAGAAGGACATTGCAGATCATGGAGAAGGTCATTAGAGCCTTCACTGCTCACTCATAAGGATGGATTTATGCTGGTTTTAAGTCTACACTGAACATGGCTAGCAGGGCCCTTATGCTAGGATGAAACCAATCTCAAGGAATTTCAGGTAAGTACAACCATCAGAGGTAGACTCACAAAGGCCATGAATAAAACTTGCATTCAATGGTAATGAGATGAAGAGAAAAAACCCCAGGTTTGCAAACAGAGCTCCTCAGAACTCAGCAAGCCAAGAGTTGGAGAAGAAATGACCACAAAAATGAGGAAATATTTATACCTAAATGATGAGACAGTCTACGCAAACCCACATGACACCAGATATATCTGTGCTTACTCAGGGATGGAAACCTTGTTTGTGGAATGCTAAATTAGCCTGCACGCCCTTGGTTGCAAAATGGCTCCCGGCAGAGGAGGCCAAAATGGTAGGAGCAGGCCACACCTCTGCTTGGCGTGCCCAGGGAAATGCGAGCACCTCCTGGCGCTGGTTGTCCGGCATGGTGATTCGGCTTGCCCTTCCTCCACCATGGGGATCCCCGGATGGTGCAGCCTAAACATATCCAGTGCCCATTGTTTTGAGGCAGGAGTCAGGGAGGCAGGTGGGAGGGAATCTTTTGAATAGAATTCTCCTTAATTGAAGACCAGTGAGAATATAACACACTGAAATGAAATAAAAAAGGATCTCTGCCTAGCAACAGGGTCATGGATCTCTAATTCTGTTTAGAGGTAGTGCTCTAAATAGAGAGGCATTATGAATAAACCAGGAGTCAAATAGCTGATTATGGGGAAAAAGAAGTAAACCCCTGAGAAGCTATGAAAAACAATCAACATGCACATTGAGTGATACATTTTGATAATGGGACAGATGGACAATGTGTGCCAAACATACACGTGGACCATACTTAGTGGTCATAGACTGATGATAATATCTCATAATGTGTAACCCAGTTTCCATCAGGGTATGGCGTGTGGATGGAAGGCTGTTGTATGTGGAGGCTTCCAATGGGCATGCTTTTTTTCCAAGTTCACATTCTGTAACCAAAATATATTTTCCAAAATAAAAAGAGCGTGGGTTGGAGGAAATGACGTTAAATGTGTGATATGCACCCTACTCAGTAGGAAGATGGTGACTATATTTTCTCATGCACATATTTGGTGCCTATTATCATAGAAAAACCATTTTTACAATACCTGGCCAAATACAAAATTTGAAAATAACCCTTAAATATTTATTATCATTTTAATTTAAATTTTTTCCAAAGAATGAATGCATTTCTCAACGATAAAAAGAAACTTCTTGAAAATGTAAGGAATTTAGTTACCTTCTTGAAAAGTTCAGTCTTTAAACAGGAGAGACCTCAATGATTTCATTGATGAATGCAAGTGGTACAAAGGATTCTGTACAAAGTTTTAAAATTAAGTAATAATAACTACACATACTGGGAGCATAATGATAAGCTTGATCCAAATGTCTCTCTCTAATTTTAATCTTTGAATAAGCCCGCTTTTGATTCAGTCATTTAGAGGAGATCCTCGTGAATTGTTTTATGAATCTGTCCTCAAATGACATCAAGCTCTAGTTCTTCTTTCACAGAGGGCATTTCTGATTAGTCTCATAGTTCTTGAGAATTTCTCATGTATGGAGAGATTCTGACCAGGCTACCCATGTGTAATTAACTGCTGTTATGTCACAGTCTACTTCAATGTAAGCATCTGAAATAAGATGAAATTTATTCTTACAGTAAGAAGCAAGGCTGACAACTCACAGAAAACATCCTCACAACAAAATGATGCACAGCCCCCAACCTCCAACTCTTTCCCAATGACATGCAGATGCCCCTGCCCACCACCAAAAGGGAAAAACATCTACAGGCTGAACGAGAACAGAAAACCCAAATCGGCCATTCCCGAGATGTCAGGCAGAGTGGCTCATGAGAGTCAAGGGATGCATGGTCCGGTCCAGGGGTACAGTCATCCATCCCGATACTCCCATTAGCAACCATCTGAATTTGAAGAACACCAAATGGAAGAACTGAAGAGAGAAATAGGCACATCCAAAACTTTCGTGTGTGACTATCAATACCCCCTGTTCATAACAAAAAAAATATTTTATTGAAATATACTATTCATACCTGAGCAGAGAGCAACATTATGTGTCTAGTAAATGCTGGGAACTTTCAAAATTGGAATGTGCAACATGATACAAGTATCTCATACATCATTCTCCACCGACTCCTGGCTTTGTGCGGATAGGGTGATTTCAAACTGGGCAAGAGCATTGTGTAAATATGACCAGTAACTGTAGTCCCTATCTCACATTGGGTGTATTTCCCCCAACCCACCCTATTTTGTTCTACAAACCAATTTTATAGAGACTGAATTATAAAGAATTGAACTGAGGCAAAATATACAATCCATGGCATTTGTTATAATCACAGTGCTCTGTGTTCATCACTTCAATCATTATTAAAGCATTTTCACTCTTTCTGTAATAATAATCAACAAAAACCATACACACAAACTCACACAGGATCACCTCCCTTCTCAATCTCTCCATTTCCCCTGCTCTACATAGCTGCTATTTATGGCCATTCTTGCAATAATATTCATCTGGGCTTTAAGCAGTTTTAATGAGATATATTCCCATACCATGTGGTCTAGCCAAAACCTAAAAGAATGTTTTCTTTAAAAAGCAGTTAATAAGACCTTTAATATAAACTGGGAAAACGAAAGAGAAAAGAGCTTGAAAAAAATTATAAATTTTAAAAGAGAGTGCAAGGCACCCTCTGGTAACCCTGGGGCACCATGGCTCCATCCTACTAGGGCTGCTGTTCCCTGTCGGGACCCTTGGCCAGTGAGTGGATCTCCCTGACCTCAAGCTGGGGGGCTGGTGGCTCTGTCGGTCAGCAGATGGGCAGGAGGCTGCTGATGGGATGGCCCATGCAGGGTTGTGGTTGGGATATAGACAGACACCAGCGATGACTGGCTCAGATATTGTGACTTCTGAAGTACATCCCTGAGGCCTGGATGAGACATGAACACACCATTGGGCACCCAGTCTTCTGGTGTGTGTGTTGAGGGGAGGTGTCCCTTTGGCTCCCTGGGTTCCTGCAGAGTTCCTGGCAGAACCATGGTCAACACTGTTGACAACATCCAGCCCTTCCCCTTCCCAAAAATCACATAAGAAACCCACTTTGGAGCTGTGCCGGGGAAACCTGAACACGGTAGCGCCATGGGGACATGGTGTGAACCTCAGTCCAGGAAACCCTCCAGCAGGAACATCGTGGGGTCTCCACCCCGAACTTGCTCCTCTCATCCAACAAAGAGAGTGGCATTTCACAGGGAGTGCTGTGGTTTCTCAGTAGTGGGTATTGGCTTACTACGCTCCCTATGGAACTGGGTCACAGACATGCAGGACCACAGACCTCTCCACAATGTACCAGAGTTTTGAGGAAAATGGATCTGCTAGTCTTGGCTAGTTGTTGAAACCTTCAATAGAAGAATGGAAACAGCAACCTCAGCAATCTGAATGCCCTCCTACACCTGGTGGAATGGACACATGGTATAAAATCTAGGATACCATACATGCCTTGTGGGACACACATAAAGCAAATTAAGAGAAAGTGGCAGAAGGAATATTCAAATATATAATGGCAGGAAACCTCTCAGATGTAATGAAAGGTGTGTATATGCACAATCAAGGAACTCAGAGAACCCCATAATGGAAAATATCATAGAAAACCATGCCCAGACACATTTGGATCACACAGTAAAATGCCATGGACAAAGAGACAGTTCTGAAAGCTGCCTGAGTAAAGCAACGTGTTTGGTTCAAATGAGTCCCAATAAGATTAAGCAACCATTTCTCAACAGAAATCAGGAAGGCAGAAATCAAGAAGGCAAAAAGGAAAATTAGGATGTAATATTTCAAGGGTTGACAGAAAAGGATTCACTTCTAATAATCTTATATCTAGTGAGATAGGATTTTGAGAAAGAGGAGAAGATTAATATGGCCTCCTTATATTAAAACAAACAAACAAATCCTTCAGGAGACTTTCGCCACTTGTGCTGCCTGACAAACAATTTAAATCAAGTTCTTAAGACAGAAATGAACAGACACTCAACAGTTGGTCACATTAAATGAAAATTTAAGATCTCTGGTAATGTCCACCTGTCTTGTAATTATAAATACCGGTGATATAAGTATTGGATTTTTGGTATGTAATTCCATATTTTAAAATTTCTAAAATTCATGGGCATCAAAGTTAAAGATAATCTATAGTTTGGGACATACTGTGTATGAAGATAAAATACATAACAATTACAATAAAAAGAGGGGTTACAGAAGGGAATAGGAATAGTACATGTGTATATGGAGTATAGCTAACCCTATAATAATAATAGTGGTTTATCAATTGTAACAAAGGTACCACACTAATGTAAAATATTAATGATAAGGAAAATTATGAGTGTGGGGGATTATACAGGAACTCTGCTCATTCTGCATGATTTTTCTGTAAACCATAACCACTATAAAGAAAAATAAAACTGCTGCCTAGGAAAAAGAAAAACCCTACATAATGATAAAAGGGTCAATTAAAGACAAGGACAACAATTAAAAAAAAAAATATATATATATATATGAACAATGATATATATGTGTGTGTGTATATATATATACAGCAAAGCTACAAAATATATGAAGCAAATGTTGGCAAATATGAAGGGAGTAAGCGATAATAATACATTACTAATAGGAGAATTCCATACATCACAGTCAAAAAGGATTGATCCTTTAGATAGATGATCAGGAAGAAAACAGGAATATGAAATAGTAATGGTAAGGAAAACAAGTAGAGGTTACATGGATATTCTCTCTTTTTTGCAAGAATTTTTTGGTAATCCAACTGCTCTAATAATGACATGAATATAACGAAAACAGCTCCTAAAATGAGGGTGAAATTTGTTACAGGGGAATAATAAATTTTAGAATAATTGTCTTCTACACATGTGCTTGAGAACTTCCAAAAACTTAACTATCAGCCTAAGAGCATTGGAGATATTAATAAATGTGTTTTATTTTAGAAATGTAAATCATTCTGTGAACAAATATTTTCCAGTGGAACAATACTTGATGATACATACCCAATAGAATGAAAATGTATTACAAAGAAAAGAGAGAGAGAGAGAAAGAATGTAAGGCCAGGTAAGATTTAATATAATCCAAGATAAGAAATACCCCACAGAAGAAGAAACATTTAAATGTTACTAATAATTCTGACATCATTGAAATCAATGATGGCATAATTCTTATTTGTATATTACAACCCTCACTGTTGCACACAAGAATCTTTAAGAATGACATTAATTACTGATTTAGTGATTTTATTTTCATTTATGCCATGTTTAGTTCTGGATTATCAAATTCCTATTTGGGGATTCTTCACATCTTATTGGAATGAACTACTGCAGACAACAATAGGCCAAGCACTACTTTTATGAAGCTAGGAAATGTAAAAAAATTTTTCCACAGTCCTCCTTAGAAAATATTACGGACTCAGATGGAGTATTTTAATTAATGATATGAGAATGTGTCTAAGAAAATTGATGTACCCGTCCTGAAGTCCTGGGTCAATTAAAAACTGGTGTTTATTTTCTATGAAGAAACTTACAGAATCCTGATCATTACACCACTCTTCATAGGCATCAGAGTAAACAACCAAAGAGTGAGGAGGGTAGTGGAGGGAGTGACAGAGAGAGAGAAGGAAAATGGAGAAAAATATCCAGAAGGACATCACAGACCATGTACAAGGTCATTAGAGTCTCACTGCACAATCATAAGGATAGATTCCTGCTGTTTTTCAGTCTACCTGGAACATGGTTACCACGGCCCTTGTGCTAGGTCATAAGCACTCTTAAGGAGTTTCAAATAACTACAACCAGTCAGAGGCAGACTCAGAATAGAGGTAAATTAAACTAGTATTCAATACCAATGAGATTACTAGGAAAACCCCCTCATTTACAAAAGGTCCTCCTCATATTTCAGTCAGCCAAGGTTTGAAGAAGAAATGACCCCAGAAATGGTGTATTTACACCACAATGACAAGACAGTCTAACCAATCCCATGTGACACCAATATATCCATTGTTACCAAGGGATGGAAATCCTGTTCAAGGAATGGTAAATTAACCTGCAGGCCCTTGGTTCTAAAATGGCTCCCAGCAGAGGAGGCTGAAACCAGTAGGAGCAGACTCCATGTGTTCTATGCAGGCCCAGGGACATGCGACTGCCTGGTGGTGCTGGTTGTCCAGTGTTGCAATTTGGCTCACCCCTCCTCCACCAAGGGAATCTGCAAGGTTGTGGCTTGAACATATCCATAACCCACTGTTTTGGGTCAGGGGTGCAGGGAGGCAGGTGGAAGGCAATCTTTGGAAGTGAATTCTGCTAAATTGATGACCAGGCTGAATAGAACACCCAGGAAAGAAATAAAAAAAGATCTCTTCCTAGTAACAGGGTCACAAATCCCTAATTCAGTTTAGAGGTAGTGGTCCAAATAAAGATATATTATAAATAAATCAGGAGTCAAAATGATGATTAAGGGGGAAAAGTAGTAAACACATGAGAAGCCATGAAAAGCAGGCAACATCCACACCAAGTGTCACATGTTGATAATGGTAGACAATGGAAAATATGTGCCAAATATACATTGTAGACCATGATTCGTGGTCATAGTCTGATGATATTATCTTATAATCTGTAACAAATCTTCCTTCACATTGTGGTGTGTTGATGGAAGGCTGTTGTATGTGGAGTCTTACAATATGCATGATTATTTTTCTAAGGTCACCTTATATAATAAAAACATACTTTGAAAACCAATAATAGTGTGAATGGGAGAAAATTACATTGAACATATGACATGGACTCTACTCAGGAAAAAGCTGTTGTCAATATTTTTTCATGCACATATTTGGTGCCTTTCAAATAGAATAACCATTTTTAAAATACCTGGCAAAATGCAAACTTTGAAAATGACTCTTAAATATCTACAATTGATTGAATTTAAAAATTTTCCTCAGAGTGAGTACATTCTTCAAAAGATGAGTACACACTACATGAAAATGTAAGGCATTTTTTTTAGCTCCTTTGAAAAGTACAGTCTTGAAACCTGAGAGGCCTCAATGCTTTCATGTACCAGTGAAGGCAGTTGGTACAAAAATTTCTGTACAATTTTTACAAATTAATTAAATAATAATAGCCACACATACTGGGAGAATAATGATGAGCTAGATCCAAATGTTTTCTCTGAATTTTAATTTTTGAATAAGCCCACATTTGATTCAGTAATTTAGATAAGATATTTGTGAATTATTTAATGAATCTGTTCTCTAATGATAGCAAGCTCTAGTTTTCTTTCACAGAAAGCATTTCTGGTAAGTCTCATAATTCTTTGAGTTTTTTCAGGTATAGAAGGATTCTGACATGTCTACCCATATGTATATAACTGCTGTTTTGTCACGTTCTACTTGTTTGAAAGAAATTGAAATAAAATGAACGTTAATCTAACAGCAAATAGCAAGGTTGACAACTATCAGACATGTTCCCTCTCAGCAACATGATGCCCAGTGCCCAACCTTAAACTCTGTCCCAATGCCAAGCACATGCCTTATGCACTACCAAGAAAGAAGGAATATCTCTAGGCTGAACAAGGACACAAATCTCATCCTGTCTATTCCCCAGATGTCAGGCAGAGTGGCTCATAATAGTCAAGGAATGCATGGTCCCATCCAAGGGGTACAGCCATCCATCTCAAAGCTCCCATGAGCACAACCTCCAAAACTGAAGAGCTAAACATGGAAGACCTGAATAGAGAAATAGGCAAATCCAAAACTTTTGTTTGTGTCTATCAACCCTCTCTGCTTGTAAGTGTAATTTTTATTGAAGTGTACAATTCTTAACTGAGCATACAGCCACATTATGTGTATAATGAAAGTTGGAAAGTTACAAAATAAACAAGTATAACATTATACAGGTATCCCAAACATCTGCCTCCATGAACTCCTTGCTTTGTGGTGTTTCATTTGTTACAAACTAGGCAAGAGCATCATGAAAATATGATTACTAACTCTAGTCCATATCTCACATTGGGTGTATTTTCTCCAACTCTTCCTATTCTATTCTGTTAATTTTATAGAGACTTAATAATAAAGAATTTAATTGGGGTAAAGTGTACAATCTATGGTATTTTCCATAACCACAGAGATTTTTGTTCATCACTTCAGACATTATTAAAGAATTTTCATTATTTCAATAAAAATAATCAACAAATCCAGACACACAAACACAGACAGAATTGCCTCTCCTCTCAAACATCCATTTGCCTTGCTCTACATAGCTTCTATTTCTGGATATTCCTCCACTACTATTTATTAGTTTTTAAGCAGTTTTAATGAGGTACAGTCCCATACCATGTGGCTAAACCAAAATATAAAAGGAATGTTTTTAAAAAGCTGTCAATAAGGCATTTAACATAAAATTGTAAAACAAAAGAGAAAACAGTTTGAATTAAATTATAAATTTTAAGAGAGAATGTAAGGCCAGGTTAATTTTAGTATAATCCATATAAGAAATATGCCACAGAGGAAGAAACATTTCAATGTTACTAAAAATTCAGACATAATTGAAATCAGTGATAACATAATTCTTATTTGTATATACAGCCTTAACTGTTGCACCCAATAATCTTGAAAACTGACATAAATTACAGATTTAGTGATTCTATTTTCATTTACACTATATTTAGTTCTGGATTACCAAATTCCTATTTGGGAATTCATCACATCTTGTTAGGATGAATTACCATAGATCACAATAGGCCAAATCATACTTTAATGGGGCCACAAAACTCAAAATCTTTTTCAACATTCCTCCTGTGAAATCATTATTCACTCAGATGGACTATTTTTTCTAATGAGTATGCATTAGTGAACCAAAAAGAAAAATGATGTACCAAAAATATATCTCTTCTGCAGTCCTGGGTCAATTAAAAACAAGTGTTTATTTTCTATGCTGATACTTATAGAATCCTGATCATCACACCACTCTTTCAATAGGTATTTCAACAAGCAATCAAAGATGAGGGAAGTGGAGGGAGAGAGAGAGAGAGAAGGAAAATGGAGATAAATGTCCAGACAGACATTGCAGAGTATGTACAAGGTCATTGGGGCCTTCAATGCACAGAAGAATGGATTCCTGCTGTTTTTAAGTCTACCCAGAAGATGCTAGGTCAAAATCACTGTCAAGGAAGTTCAAATTACTACAAACATGCAGAGGCAGGCTCAGAAGAGCAGTGAATTAAACTAGTATTCAATCCTAACAAGATTACTATTAAAACTCCCTTGTTTGTAAAAGAAGCCTCTCAGATCTCAGTCAGCCAAGGGTCAAAGAAGAAATGACCTCAAAAATGAGAAAATAATTAGAACTGAAGGACAAGTCAGTCTCTCCAAGCCCATGTGACAACAGATATATCTGTGCTTACCCAGGAATGGAAAACCTGTTCAAGGAATGCTAAATTGGCTTGTAGGCCCTTGGCTTCAAAATGGCTCACAGCAGAGGAGGCTGAAAGGCTAGGAACAGGCTAAACCTTGACTTTGGGTCCAGGGAAATGCAACTGCCTGTTGCCATCAGACAAGAGGCATGGTGATTCTGCTCGCCCCTCATCCACCATGGCTATGCCAAGTGGACATGGCCTGAACATATAATTGCCCATTGTTTTGGGGCCAGGGGAAAGGGGAGCATGTGGGAGGGAATCTTTTGAATAGAATTCTCCTAAATTGATGACCAGGTTTAACAAAACATACAAGAATGAAATAAAAAAGGATCTTTTCCTACAAACTGGGTGTCGAAGCTCTATTTCTGTTTTGAGGTAGTGATCCCAATATAGATGTATTATGAATAAACCGGAGTCAAACTGATGATTATGGGTGAAAGAACTAAACACATGAGAAGCAACATAAAATGGGCAGCCCCCACACCAAGCATTACATGTTGATGATAGGAGAAAATGAAAAATGGGTGCCTAATATACACTATGAACCATGCTTAGTGGTCATAGTCTGATGATATTATCTCATAATCTGTAACAAAGCTTCCATCAATTTGGGTGTGTTGATGGAAGGCTGTTGTATGTAGAGTTTCCCATGTGCATGATTTTTTCTAAGTTCACATTCAATATAAAAAATATACTTTCAAAAATAAAAATAGTGTGGGTTGGAGAAAATTACATTAAATGTATGATATGGACTCTACTCACTAATAAGATTTTGACAATATTTTTTCATGCACATATTTGGTACCTTTCAAATAGAAAAACCATTTTTAAAATACCTGGCATAATACAAACTTTCAAAATGACTCTTTAATATATAATATCATTTTAATATAATTTTTTTTCCATCAAATTACTCAAAGATAAATACACAGTACTTGAAAATGTAAGGTATTTAGTCAGCTACTTTGAAAAGTACAGTCTTTAAACATGAGAGGCCTCCATGATTTTATTTACTGGTGAATGCAATTGAGACAAAAATTTCTGTACAATCTTTTAAAATTAATTAAATAATGGTAACTACACTAATTTGGAAAATAATAAGCTAGTTCCAAATGTTTTTCTCTGATTTTTAATCTTTGAATAAGCCCACTTTGACTCAGTAATTTAAAGGAGATCTTTGTGAATTAATTTATGAATCTTGCTCTATTGTTAAGAAGCTTTAGTTTTTCTTTCACAGAAAATTTTCCTGATTATTCTCACAATTCTTAGAGTATTTTTTATGTATAAAGAGATTCTTACATGGTTACCCATATGTAAATAACTGCTGTTGTATCACATTCTACTTCTTTGAAAGTAGACCAGACATTTTATGGCATTCTACTTGTTTCAATGTAGACCAGACATTTTGTCAGATTTCTCCTACAGATGGTCCAAAAAAGTCTTTCTTTTTATTGTGTTGCTTTAGTATAACTCTTGCCTGTGGTATCGAAAAAATGCCAGTCTTTTGGATACCATCAGCTCAAAAAAGAGGAGTAGGGCATGACCTGCAATGCCACCTGAGATATAATCAATGAACAGAAAGACACACGATTTGATGATAATTTTTAAATAAATGTTCTCATCATTTTTGCCTCAGATTCCCAACCAATGATGTGGCATCATGAGAAACAAAAAGAGAATTAAAATGAAAAGATGTTTAGGGAAAAATTCATGGGATCTGTTGTCTTCTGGCAGAATGTGTCTGAGGTGACAACATGGGCAATCTATGGAGCTTTCTTCAGGTTGGAGATACTTTGCTTACCAGCTATGACTCATGAGGCAGCTGCAAGATGAGTTGAACCATATTAGCAAGCAGCTACTCACCACTGTGTGATATGGCTTTCTATTTCTTTTGAGGAGCTCCAAGTAAAATGTGAAATGAAGTAATTTATAATTTATTCTTTTCAAGAGCAAATGCAAAGCTACGTGGCTTCCTAACATCAGCATGGCCACCACAAATATAGAAACCAGCCAAGAGATACAGGTATAGTAGGAAAAGAGGACACATCAGTTCTTCGGTCTGAAACAGTCCAGGATCCCTGTGAACAATAGATGATGGTATCCACCAGGAAGCACTTGAGCTCATCTGTGGAGGTTCCATATTCAAATGTGTCCCAGTGGATTCCACTATTCTTTACTTAAGGGTGAAGAACACCCCAGTTTTCAAGTCTGTCAGGAAAATATCCCATCTTGTTTCTAAGCCCAATTACAGCCCTTGAAAAATCATAAGAGACTGACTTTTCCCCATGACTGATACATTTTCAAGAAAGCAAGTATCCCAGGTACAGAAACTAAATGTCTCTTGTGAGCACTGAATTTTGGCTTCCAGGGTTGCCCTATGACTTGATCATTATGCCTCCAGCTAGAAATGTGCTGATTGCAATGAATTTCTGAATTCAATTGGACACAGCAGATTTCACCATGACATGTCTTGTTCTAGAATCCTGGCCCCTGATGGCCATTTTGCATCTTAAGTCTTGATCCAACTCTATGATAGGACTTCACTGGACCAACCCCTCATATGACTGAGCTTCAACCATGGTCTTGTGTTTGGATCCTGTGTTGTGTGCCTTTTGCCCCAAGGGTAAGTTCGGAGGCAGTTTGCAAAGTGAAAGATGAAGCAATTTAGGTGTTGGGGAGTGGGGGTGGAGTGCTTTTTTTTTGGATTCACAAACAGTACCAGGAGCTCCATTTGGGCTCTTGGAAGGAGAAGTGACTGCTTCCAGTAGTGACATGGGTGTTGTACCAGATTTGAGGAGAAGCAAGCTACTTCAGCTTGATGGCTGAATATTGGTGCTGATAGTTTAAACTTCCATTGAAAATTTCTCTTGATTCAAGTTTGGATATGAGAATTTCTGAACAGGATGACCACACCCCTGGCCCCTCCCACCCCTGCTGCTTGCCCAGGGTCTTGGACTGTTAGGGAGCTCACCCCTGGAGAGTGATTGGTTTCACTTTTGCAAACAACTGGTTAATTTTCTTTGTAGCGGATAACAAAATATTTATTGAATGAAAAACCAGGAAATGTTAACATCTGTTAAATGCCAAAAATTAAATAGATTTTATTTTGTCATGAATTTGATATTTTAAAAATGGTTATTTTTATAATATCAAATATCAATGATCTGTCTGTCACTGACCTGATTCCAGAACAAAGGGTCAACTTTGTTTCCTGAAGAGGAAATCAAAGGAAATCACAGGCATCTGCGGCCCTCTACCCAATCTCTGAGCATCAGGCTGTATTCTGAGTGCCACCACGACTACCTCAGAACCTGAAACCAGCCCAAGCTGGAGAGACAGAGAGGCCAGAGGCTGGAAGTCTGTCCTGTGGTGCCCAAGGGTCCCCACAAGGTATTCTCCAAGACCATGCTGCCCACCCACCAAAACCCAGGGAGGATGAGTGAGCCAACATACTTCCTGTCTCTTCTGCTGGTCTTCAGGTGCCTTTTACAGGCCACATTTGTAGGGGCACATAACAATGACCCTCTCAAACCTGGTAGACTGTTATGGCCACATTGGGGTGGGGCTACCCTTTGTATTCAGTCTTTGTGGGATTTGGGCCTGCTGGTGTTGGAAGATGGGTGGAGCCCTGGTCCCCAAGCTCCTATGGATGGATGGCCATGGGTGGAGGTCTTAAGTGAGCCAAGCCTTCCAGTCATCCCTCCTAAAGCACCAGAACAGTGAGTGAAGCCATCAGGGCTTATGAAACCACACCTGACACCACGTGAATTTCATCAAGCATCCCCAGTGATACCACGTGTAGAAGAAGAATCATCAAATTGAACTTCTCTATTCCAAGGAGACTGATGGGGAAGATGGTTAATTGTACACAGCCAATGTTACAAATAATATAAATGTATGAAGAAAGATATGCAATTGGTATAATAGCTGGTGAAGTTTTCAATTAAACATTTGTTTTCTTGAAACATTGAGATAGGGAAGAAGACTGAGGACCAAGTTCCTGTATAGATCAATATATAGATATAGGTACCACATGTATTTATATTAATTACCTAGAACATTTCAGTAAGTTTGCACATGAGAAAACATTTCCCAGTGATCTTCTCAGAGAAGTTAGAATGGGGAGGTCATACAGCAGGAGTGAATTTTAATTTTGACTTTATACTATTTTCACAGCATGTTGCTGATAAGACTGTTCCTTTTTCCTCCAATCCATTATCTTTGAAGATGGCCTAAGTGTCTCTGATCAGTATCTTGGTTTCATTAACTGCTAGACACTTTCATAGAAATTTCTCAAGAAAGGGGACTCTTTCCTTTCAGTTATGGGAAAGTTATCTGAGCAGGTTCTGTGATCAGATAATCTGTCAGGCACTGTTGGTTTGATTTTGATTTTCTTTATATGTATCCTTTTGAGATTTTTATCCCATTGCCTTACTTAGTGTGCAAATAATTTTGGGACAAAATTATGCATTTCTAGATAAACATTATATTTATTAGACCACTCCAGCAGTCTGATAGTCAACAAAGAATCATTTAATGCTACCAATCAAGAAAATTAAATCTACTCAACTAGACATCCAGCTATGCTTAAAAGTTAAAAACAATTCAACCCAAATATGAATTGCCTTAAAATTTGCTTATGA
>JAQZBX010052755.1:0-19048 GCA_029593785.1 Cabassous unicinctus | reverse complement strand
AATCCCTCTCTGCCACTCTCCCTGCCACCCCCTCGTTCTCCTTCTTTCTCCCTGGCTCTCCATCCCTCCGCATCTCTCCCTCGCGCCCCTTCTCCCGCTCTCCTCTTGCCTCCTTCTCTTCTCCCCGTCACGCATCCCTCGTCACTCCCCCTCATTCTGGCTTTCCACCTACTGCCTGTCTCTCCCTCCCTCTGCCTCTCTCTCCCTCCACCTCGGCTGACCCCCCTTTCCGTAGATTTCTACATACTGGCTTCTTACAGTCTCCTGTGCCCCTTTTCTCCCTCCACCCCCACCCCGGCCCTCGCCTGCCTCCCCCCCATCTGTGCCCCTGCCCCCCTCAGCATGTGTCCTGGAGAAGGGGGTGACGCACCGGGCGCCGGTGGGAAGTCGGGGCTGGAAACCAGATGGGAGAGGCTCTGTGGGCAGCCGTGGCCGCTGCAGGCCTAGGAGGGGGCCAGGCCCGCAAGTGATCTAGAAGTGGGCGCTGCGTGGGGGCCCCGGCTACGGGATGCTGTGGGAGCTTCCGGGGCCTGGGCAGGGAAAGGGGGCAGCAGAATGCGGACCGACCCGGCAGCAAGGAGGGCAGCCTTCACCCCATGGGCAGGTAAGGAGGCTGGGGCCTGGGAGGAGGCCCGGAGATGGGGTGCTGGTGTCTGCCCTCTGCCCAGGATGAAGCTGGGCGGGGAGGCCAGGGAGGAAGGAGGGAGGCTTTCCTATGACCTCTCGGTGGGTTGCAGGGTTGGGGCATTAATCTGAGGATCCTGTGCCTCGATTCTAGAATCTTGGAATCGCAGAACAGAAGAATCTCAGAGTTGGAAGAAACCAGACCCCTCATATTGTTTGGTCTCCTTGGCTCACGTGCCAGCTTTCCTGCTCCCCCGCTGGGCCGGGCACTGTACTCAGCACACTCCCATTTAATCTTTACAACAACCCTGGGAGGTGGGTACGGCCTGTCTTCATGTTAACAGAAAACTGAGGCCCAGAGAGGGGAAGTGACTTGCCTAAGGTCACACAGCAATTTGGCATCACCACTCGGTGGCAGAGCCCAAGCCCCCCACCTGGAGTCTGAGGAGTGTGTTCCTAGGGGTCTGCCCCCAGGCCTGGGCTGGGAGTGAGCCCGTTGGCACTGAGTGGGGAAGGCCCAGGGGTGCAGAGGGCAAGCACAATGCAGGCACAGCCAGGGGGGCCTCAGCCCTGCACTGTCTGGGGATGTCCCAGTCCTTGCTTCCTCTAAACCTGAGGCCATAGAGGAGCTATAGCATGGCCAGGAGGGTTTAGGAGCAGACAGACTTTGAGTGCGAATTCGGCTTCCCACTCTCTAGCTGGGTAACCTTGGGCAAGTTCTGTAACCTTTCCCAGCCTTGACTTCCTCCCCTCTAAAAACCTCCCTCCTGGGCTATGTGAGGACTTCAGGGTGTGAATTTTGAGGTCTCTGCCCAGGAAAAATGTCCCATGTCAGAGCACCGCTTGCTGGCCAGCTTGTTTCCGTCTGCATTTGCAGATGGTCTGGCCGCTGTGCTAGGTGCTTGGTATAAAGCAAATAAACCATGCAGGGTCCCTGCACCCAGAGCCTGCACTCCAGGGAGGTGGGGTGGGGGTCGGACTCAAATGGAGATAGACTGGAGTGCCTGGCACCCCTGAGGGGCCATCTGGGGCTGCTGTGGGGCTTGGGGCAGCCTCTCACCCTGTCTGGGTCCGTCTTCCCCAGAACAGGCCTCACAGGAGTCCGCCCCCAGCTTTCAGGCCAGTTGGTGCCAAAGATAAAGCAGACAGAGAGGAAAAGTCCCTCCTCCTAGAGAAGAAACTAGATCACGCACAGGATTCCAGCTCATTGAAGAGGCAGCCCCTAAATTGCAGGTCTGGCTTACATGTGTGGAAAGCTATAATTTCCCTGCTGCTGGCATGTGGCCTGTTCAACTTTGACAGAGAAGATGGGCCCAGATGGGGGTGGAGGCAGGGAGCCTTCAAGGGGACCAGGGGTCCTGGGGAGAGGGGCATCTCATCTCCCAATACCCTGGGCACTCTGTGTTCCTGCCAGGCCAGCCTTGGGTATGCTAGTGTGTTGTACTTGTGCATGTAGCAGCATACACGTGTGCCCAGCAGGAGGGGTGTGGCGGGGGGCAGCTGGCTTCCCCGGGAGCCATGGGTTGCAACTGATGATCCTTGGGGGTGCTATAAGGAAGATGGGGGCACAGTGTGGCCAGGTGGATGGGTGACATTAAGCCCTCCCAGCTGAGGAAGCTGGCCTGCTTCCAGCATCCTGGAATTCTGACATTGTCGGAGTAACACTGGTGAGTCCAAAAAATCTGTCTCTAAGTGTCCATGACTGTTCTGAGAATCTGAATTCTATTTCTAGGCCTCTGAGAGTCTAGGGGTTTGGGGCCATGATTCTATTAGTTTAGGATCCCGAGGGGCAGTGAGGAGAAGACACAGCCGGGCTGGCCGGCCAGTTATGTGTGACACAAAGGCAAGGGCCCTCCCCATGCCTGGCCTCAGTCTGCTGGCCTGTGAAGTGGGGGTGGTGGGGGGAGGCCACCGGATGGTCACCAAGGGTCCCCTCAGCTCTGCCCCTTCCTAGCTGCGTGCCCGGAGCTCGGGGCCTCACCATTGCTCCCTGCCTGCCATCCTCATAGGACACCCTGGCTTAGCCTCATGCCTGGTACAGCCAAGGCTCATTAAAAAGGGACTGGCAGCTTTATTAGGGCCCTATGTGCCTGCTGCCCAGACCCCCTGCCCCACTGCTCCTGCCCCAGGCTCAGGGGAGCTGGCAAGGGACTGGGGTGAGGTTGGGGGGCTTCCCCTGGGCTTGGGAGGGGGTATCCTGAACCCCACCAGCTGGGGGTGTCACCACAAGGACCCACCAACCAAGGCGGGTCTTTGCCATCCTCAGCCTTGCCAGGCCAGGCCCTAGGGGCCCTCGGCAGCCCCAGCTCCCTGTGAGCTCACCCACCCCAGGCATTTGCTGGGAGCCAGTGCTCCTCCCCCCTCCCCTTCCCAGGAGCTCCAGCCCCTGGAGACCAGAGCCCTGAGTGGGCCACATGGCCTCCAGATCCCGCTGGAGGAATCGCAGGCCCAGTGTTGGTGCAGAGGAGGGGCTTCTCTGCATTTCTTTGTCCCTCAAAGTTTCCTGCTCAAGAGGGGACTTGAGGGGTGGTGGTGGTGGGTTCATAGGAAGAAGGGATGGGGGAGAAGTTCGAGGCCTCAGAGGAGGCTCCAGCTCTCAGCCTTGGCCTCTGACTGGGACCCCAGGAGCCAGGAAGGCCTGTTGAGGGAGGTTAGCAAACGCTCAGGGGTATGCCTCGTCAGAGGCGCCCGAAACTCCACTGCTAGCAAGTCAGTCCTCCTTTGAGTAAGCATTGTCCTCTCTAGTTCCTCTCTGATTCACCTGATGCCACAAACACTGATGCAGAACTTGTGCAGTGTGTGCAGTGATAGGTGGGAATCAGTGGGGGATAAAGTTCACAGCTGCCTAAGAGAGGGTCTCCACTGAAGGAGCTTAAAGTTTAGCTGGGAAGCCAGGAAAAAGATGCTAAGAAAGTAAACAGAAATGTTGGTTTCCACTGTGTCCGAAGGGTAACCTCCTACTCATCCGTCAAGACCCATCTGAAATATCCTCCTGTCTGGGAAACCTTTCTCGGCCCAGAGGGTGGCAGCTGCCTTGTCACTATAGCTCCTGTCAAGTGTATTGGAAATCCCTCATCACAAGGTGGCATGGCCCACCAACAGGTCTCAACTTTCAAATTTGAAAAACATGGCTTCATAGCACAGATCCCTAAACCTCGAACTGGGTCCTGCCAGCTGGGGCATCAGATAGAAAAGAAGCAATATTGTATTGTGAAACAGTCTGACTTCATTGGCTTGCAATGTAAAATGAATTTATTACACTGGGCATAGGCATCAAAAAATTTTGAAAAACATTGATATGGAGGAAAGGGCATATGCCATCAGTGAGTGGTGGCATGATTCACTCATTCTTCATTCAGCATTTATGGAGCACCAACTGTGTGCCCAGGCCAGGGGACACTGAGGTGAAGAGGCTGTGCCGGTGCTGGCCTCTTGGAGCCAGGCAAGCCGGCGCTCGCTCTACACCTGCGCTGTGCCTGTCTGAGACTCAGTTTCCTCATCTGAGAAATGGGGAGAACACCACCTCCCTTGCCGGGCTGGGCAGAGGGAACGAGATGTTGCGTGTCATGCTCCCCAAGTTCAGTGTCTGGTGTGGGGCCAGCAGAGGGGATGGGGTCATCTACCGCCATGACCGGGCTGTGTCCTTCCTCCCCCAGGCCGATAGCTGACTGCCGGCCATCTTCCCCTCGGCCATGGACACCTCCAGCTACCCTTCACTGGGCCCCACGACCTTGGGAGCCGGGAACGCCTCTTTGGCCTGGCCCCCCGCTACCGCCCTGGGAAACATGTCTGCGGGCCCGAGCCCGGCAGGGCTGGTGGTCAGCGGCATCCTCATCCCACTGGTCTACCTGGTGGTGTGTGTAGTGGGCCTGCTGGGCAACTCTCTGGTCATCTACGTGGTCCTGCGGCACACGGCCAGCCCGTCGGTCACCAACGTCTATATCCTCAACCTGGCGCTGGCCGACGAGCTCTTCATGCTGGGCCTGCCCTTCCTGGCCGCCCAGAACGCCCTATCCTACTGGCCCTTCGGCTCCCTCATGTGCCGCCTGGTCATGGCCGTGGACGGCATCAACCAGTTCACCAGCATCTTCTGCCTCACCGTCATGAGCGTGGACCGCTACCTTGCGGTGGTGCATCCCGTCCGCTCAGCCCGCTGGCGCACGGCGCCTGTGGCCCGCACAGTCAGCGCGGCCGTCTGGGTGGCCTCGGCCGTGGTGGTGCTGCCCGTGGTGGTCTTCTCGGGGGTGCCCCGTGGCATGAGCACCTGCCACATGCAGTGGCCCGAGCCGGCGGCGGCCTGGCGGGCCGGCTTCATCATCTACACGGCCGCCCTGGGCTTCTTTGGGCCCCTGCTGGTCATCTGCCTGTGCTACCTGCTCATCCTGGTCAAGGTGCGCTCGGCCGGGCGGCGGGTGCGGGCGCCCTCGTGCCAGCGGCGGCGGCGCTCTGAGCGCAGGGTCACGCGCATGGTGGTGGCCGTGGTGGCTCTCTTTGTCCTCTGCTGGATGCCCTTCTACGTGCTCAACATCATCAACGTGGTGTGCCCGCTGCCTGAGGAGCCCGCCTTCTTCGGCCTCTACTTCCTGGTGGTGGCGCTGCCCTATGCCAACAGCTGCGCTAACCCCATCCTCTATGGCTTCCTCTCCTACCGCTTCAAGCAGGGCTTCCGCCGGGTCCTGCTGAGGCCTTCCCGCCGTGTGTGCAGCCAGGAGCCCACTGCGGGGCCCCTGGAGAAGACGGAAGAGGAGGAGGAGGAGGAGGGCGGGGAGGAGGGCAAGGAGATGAATGGCCCAGTCAGCCACATCACACAGCCTGGCACCAGCGGGCAGGAGCGGCCACGCAGCAGCGCGGCGGGGAAGGAGCAGCAGTTCCTACCCCAAGAGCCATCAGCCGGGGAGAAATCCAGCACACTGCACATCAGCTATCTGTAGGGGCCTGTGGAGGGCAGGCGTGGCCCCAGGAAGGGGCAGTGGCAGTGTGTGTGCCCAGGGCAGGCCACCCGAGGGGCCAGAGGCCCATGCCAGGGTGTTTGGAGGCCTGGCTTCTGATCCCAGTGCTGCTGGGACACACTGTGTGGCCTTGGATAGGTTGCTGTCCCTCTCTGGGCGTTGTTTTCCCCGATGTGGCTCGGGGATGGCGTTAATTGACCTGGATGAGCACTGACCGAGGAGAGGCCATTGGAGGGGTGGGATGGGGTGGCATCACTGCTGGGCTTACCTTCCTGAGTGAGGCCCAGGTGAAGGGGAGGGTCAGGCTGGCCTCCCCCCGCTCTCAGAGACTCCCAAGCATCTTGGGGGGTCGGCCTAAGTCTTGGCCTTCAACAAGGCTTGGATTTCCTGGGCTCAGAGTCAGGGACATGGGGGAAGCTGGCGGCTGGCCTGGGGCCCAAGCAGAAGGAAGTCTTACCTGGTGAGGAGGAGGGGGTAGAACTGCTCAGGAGCCAGCTCTGCTCTGCCCGACTCGCTCTGTGGCCTCGTGCCAGCTCTGCTCCTCTCTGGGCCGGCTGGACCGCCCAGTGACCTCCACGCCCTCTGGCCCAGACCATCAGTGCTGGGGACACCAGTGCTCCTGGACATGATGACCAGAGGCGGATTTTCCAGGAAGCCAATCAGCCAAGCTTCAGGAACTCTTACCCTGTGGGCGCTTCTGGGGCCCTACACCTAATTTTATACTTGTAATTTTGTATTCCTTTTCTTAAAGGGGGACCCCATATTGTATAAGATTAGGCCACACAAAGCCTAGCTCAGCCCCTGATGCAGGCAGCTCCCCACCCCCCAAAAAGCTCATTTTGTGTTCTTTAGGTAAGGGGCAGGGGTCCCCAAGTCTTTGTGGGTTCTAAGAGTCTTCTCACAGGAGGGACCAGCCCTCTTCCCCACCCTTTGTGACCCACCCTCACCCCCACCAGAGACCAAGGCAGGAGCCCAATCCCCACAGGCTGCAGGCTGGCTTAACACCCTGGGGAGGCAGAGGTGTCTAAACAGCACTGAGGAGAGAGAGGGGGGAGGGGGAGGAAGAGGAGGAAGAGGAGGAAGAAGAGGAGAAGGAGGAGAAGGGGAAGGGAGAGAGGAGGGGGAGAAAAGAGAGGAGGAGACAGCTGCTCCGTGACCTTGGAGCTGTCCTTGGCCTCTCTGGCCTGAGCTCAGTTGTAGTGCCTGAAACAGGGAAGCCGATGCCTGGCCCGGGCGATGTCAAGGAAAGGCTGCATTCTACGGTGGAAAAGCAAATGCTCTGGAACATGTGGGGCCGCTCAGTGCTGGTGAGGAGGCCCAGGTGGTGACGCTGAGAAGAGGTCCAGAGGTTGGGAGGAGGGGTGAGCCTCCCGTCCTCGATATTCCTGGGGGGTACAGATCGGGGAGGTCCAGAGAAGCCAGGGCAAGAGGGAGCTGGAGTGGGGCCAAGGGGAGAGGCTGCTGTCCAAGGTGGGCTGGGCCGGCCTGGACTCCCTCCCCAGAGATGACCCCTCAAAGCCAGGTGAGGCGGGCCCTGGGGAAGGGGGTGCTTCTGGCTAAATTCATCCGCACCTTACCCCACCCCCACCCCTCTTCAAAGAGGGCAGGGGGTCCTCAGGGAAAACAGGTGAACCAGCAGCTGAAGGACCTGGATCTTCAATCCACCTCATGATCCTCAGCTAGCCTTGGCCTCTCTGGGCCTCAGTTTCCCATGATGAAGTGGAGGTGGGTTTTCCCAGCTTGCCTGCCTTGCCTCCTGGAATCTGGGAAGGAAAATGGACTGAGTCATGCTGGGTAAACAGCCAAGCTCACTGCAGTGAGTGGGGAGGGGTGCAGCAAATTTTAAAGGACCCCCTTGGTCTGCTCCCCCTCTCCTTCATCAGAGGTGCCTCTGAACCTCTGGCCAGGGGGTGAGGACACTGCAGGCCAGGAGAAATGAGGAGGTGGGGGTCAGAGGCCAAGGAACAGGGAGGCAGGGCTGGGAAGAGTCCCAGCCATTAGGGGATAAAGAAGTTCCTAAAACCAGAACTTGTATGGAGGTTAGAGGCAGAAACCCATCCCTGGGGCTTGGTCTCAGGTTACCCAGAGGAGGAGCTGTGGGGCTGAGGGAGGGGTACAGCCTGGCCCTCAGCCCACCCCTGCCTTCCTCACCCCTGGCACAGGTGAGCACTGTTCTGCAAGGAGGGCTGGGGAAGATGGGAAGTTCTTTGCTGCTCCTGCCCCTACCTCTTGTCAATAAAGATGGTGACACATGGCAACAGCCGTGGCCTTGGCCAATTTGTCTGCGAGACACGTGTGTCTGCATGGGAGATGTTGGGCATCTGCAGCATCTGTCTCGATGAGGATGCTCCATGTCTGTCCATCTCTCAGCTCTGCCTGCCCTGACCTCATGGTGTGTGGCCTCCCAGAGCCTGGGAGCTCCAGGGGACAAGGAAACTTCCCCTGGCAGCCCTTGGCCCACATCTTGGTCCAAAAGCAGTAGATTTACTCTCTTCCTGTGTCCAAATAGGAAATCTCATGGAAGGAAGCTGATAGGCTCTCAGCTTGGTCATGTGATTGTCTCTCAAGCCAATCCCCAAGGACAAGGCAATAGAGGGCCATGATTGGCCAGGTGTGGGTCCCGTGCTTATCCTCCCAGCCAGGGGAAGGGCAGGCCAGTGTGATGGACAGTCTGGCCCCACCAATGGGATCGGGGTGGGTCAGGGACCCATTACCAATGGCAGGGAAAGGCAGGCCAGGCAGCAACAAGAGCTGCCTGGGTGTGTGCAAGGTTCGCTGTGTGTGGCTGTGTGTTTGTGTGTGTGTGTGAAGGTTTGGATGAGCACAGTGCAGGGCTCACAGTAGGTGCTCAGGGCACCTCAGCTGTGCCCAGGAGTGAATGTGTATTGGGGCTGTTAACAGTGCAGGACCTGCTGGGCATGTGCCAGGTGGGTGCCTGGGGTGGGAGCAGAGGGGCTGCTGGGAGCCGGCCATTGTGTGGGGGTGGCTACCAGGCCGGGGTCGGTCCCTGCTCTGGGCTCCCACAGCCCCCAGGATTCCTCACTCCCGGGGGTGTCACTGCCCATGCATGCTTGCTCATGTGTGGGGGTAGGGGGTGTCCCACTAGCCTTGTCCCTCCCAGGGCAGGGACGATGCCTGATCCATCTGTGTTCCTAGGGCCTGGCAGCACCATGGGCCCTTCAGATGAGTATTTTGAATAAATGAATGGATGGGGGCTGCCACATTTCACAATGCCAGGGGGCTCTTGTCCCTCTTGGGGTTGTGCCAATATGGTGGCCCTAAAGTGAGTGTGGGGAGCATGGGGGATGGAAGGCACTTGCATGGGGCTTTGGGGCTGGGTTCTTTCGTTTGTAGGTCCTCCGGGAGCTATAGGGTGAGGGGAGGCTCCGGAGGTAGCAATGACTCTCCCTGCCTGACTTCTCCTCTCCAGCCATCAATGCTGTTCAGCCCCAAGTCCTTACCTTGAACTTGTCTCTCAGAGGCAGTTGCCAGGCAACAGCCCACAGCCATCAGGCTCTGGACCAGGTCTTTGTGCGTCAGCCTCAGTGGAGATGAGCTGGGAGTCTGCAGGGCCTGAGTCAAGGAGACCAAGGCTTTGGGCCCCTCCTCAGCTGGAAGGGGTGGGGGAGATGGCGGCCACTGTCCCTGGGGGGGTTAAAAGACTGGGCTCCATGGGACTTCAGACCCAGACGGAACCCCTTTAACGGAGGTGAGAACACCAGGCTATAATGAGAAAAGTCCCTGGAGTTGTACCAGGTCACAGTCCCATCAAGGCCTCAGGGTACTCCCCTGTCACTGGCTGCAGGGGAAATGCATTCCCTAAAAGTCATGGGACCCAAAGTCAGGAGGCCTGGGCCCTGGGCAGCACTTGCCACAAGCCAATGGGGTAGCCTTGGGTGTGTCCTTGTTGTCTCTGAGCATAGTGCATTAGTTGACAAAGATTTTCTAAGCACCAACTGTATGCAAGTCCCTGACACTGGGCTGGGGCACTGTGGAGGCAAACAACAGAGCTCCTGCACTCTTCCAAGGAAATGTCTATGTGGCAGTTTGCATTATGCACCCCAGAAAAAAAAACATAATCTTAATCCATGTCCCTGTGGGTGTGAACCCATTGGAAATTGGACCTTTTGAGATGTTATTTTTAGTTAAAATATAGCCAATTAAAACAGCGTAGGCCTTAATCCGGATTTTTGGAGGACTTATAAAGAGAAGAAACCAGAAAGCAGGGTCAGAGAAGGCCTCAGGGAGAAGCAGGAACCTGGAAGAGAAAGGAGAGGACATTGCCATGTGATGGGAAAGCCAAGGCACCCCAAGGCTTGCATCCAGCCAGCACCAGAGTACCACTGACCCCAGAGGGAAGTCTTGGAGCCTTTGAAAATATGAGCCAATAAATTCCTGTTGTTCAAGTCTACCCATTGTGCTGTATTTATCGTAGCAGCCCTGGCAAACTCAGACAGTATCATTAGCCCCTGAGCTGAGTGGGGAAGGAGAAGTGCAACGTGCAGTGTGCTCTGGGAGAGCCTAGTGGGGGCAGGGGGGAGGCAGGGGCTGCGCTGAGAGCAGGGAGTGTGCCAGGCAGAGGGACCTGCTCTTGCAAAGGCCTCGGGGCTAGAGGGATGCAGAGAATGAAGAGATGGGCAGAGGTCAGATTGCGCAGAGGCTGGGTCAGACTGGGCCTCCCAGGGGGTTAAGGAAGAGACTGGCTCCTCCCCTTCTGGCTTTCCTTTTGGACTGCTTCATTCATTCATTCATTCATTCAACAAGTGTTTATTGGGTGGCTGCTAACTGCGGAAAGCTGAGGGCAGAGAAGCTCAAGGCCTGCTTTCCCCGAGCAAAGGAGCCGCAGCAAAGACGGGGTGCTTCCTAAGCACACAGAGGGACTCTGGGACAGCCTGGGGTTGAATCCCAGCTTCTCCCCTCACTGGCTGCTTGAACTTGGGCCAGTTAATTAACCTCTCGGTGCCTCAGTTTCCTTCTCTCTAAGGTCAGGATGATAGCAAATGTCCCTATTGTTAACAGTCCCAGTCCATGGTAGGCGCTGGGTAAGCGTTCAGTGATGAGAAGTGCTCTGACAGAAGCCAGGATCAGCCCGCCCAAGAAAGGTTCCAGCCCCGCTGAGTGTTCCGGGGGAAGCAGAGTTTGTCCACAGGGAAGGAGGGGTGAGAGCCTTCCAGGTCCAGAGAAAAAGCCCTGACATCCATTTTACAGCTGAGGACAAGTGAGGGCCGGGAAGGCCCCTGGTTTCCCGGCCCCTGGCCCAGTGTTCACAGTTTGAAAAACAAAAACCTATGAAAACGTGAAGGTGCTTGGGGACCTGGGTGGACAGGAGTGCTGCTGGGGGTAAGCAGAGGCCCTGGTGGCCTGCAGGCTGTGGCAGATGCCCCCCAGGCAGCCACCATCCAGCCAGCCCCACAGCACCAGGGCAGACAGCATACAGGGTGAATGACAGACGTATACACACGTGCAGAGGACAAAGCCTGCTTGGCCTTTTCATAGGCTCACAAGTGCCCAGGCCACACTCAAGGTCCTCCAGGGTCTCAGACACCCCGGGTCCTGGCTCACAGAACCCAGGACATACCCTGTCAGCACCCAGGAGCCCGTGTCCTCCACCGCCATCTTATTACCAGCCAGGAAACTAAGGCCTGGCTTGGGGGAGTGTACCAGAGCCAGGCAGTTGGGGCTGGCTCAGGAGGGGGAAGGGGCAGGACGCGGCCTCCCAGCCCTGCTATCTACTTTGATGATCACAAAATAGGTCAATATTTGCTCTTGGCAAGCGCCAGCCCCGCGGCACTCGGTCAACACAGCGAGGCCCTGACGCTGCCTCATGGCAGAGGCCCCAGAGGCCGCTCGGTTTCTCCATCGGTAGGATAAGGGCTAGTCTATGCGCTCCGGGCCCCCTGGCCTTCCGCGGGCCCGTGGGACAGGGCGCGTCTCTCGTCCTCCAGCCACAATAAACGGCAGCTCTCTGAGAAGGAAGCAAAGGCACAGTGCCCGCTGACGTGGGCGGCGGAGGCAGGGGAGCCACAGGTAGGCTGCAACACCAGCTCCACCACTTCTTAGCTCTGCATGCCTTTGGGCCAGCCTCGGCGACCCTTGGAGCCTCAGTTCCCTTAGCTGTAAAACGGGCTCCACACTCCCCATCCCACAGCACTCGCGCCGAAGAGGACGCGGCGCGCAGCTCCGGCCGAGGCCAGCGTGGTGCTCTAACTGTCCGGCAGGGGGCGCCGCGGGACCTCAGGCCTCGGCCCTCGACGCGTGGCGCCCGCCCGCTCAGACGAACCCGGCTCTATACGGCCGGACTCGGATATACTCGGTCAGTTTCGGCTCTGTTCGTCTGGGCACGTCTGGACTCGGCGGCACTCGGCTATGTTCAGCCGGACTTGACTGCTTCCGGTCGCACTCGGCTGCACTCGGCCAGTTCCGGCTCTGCTCGGCCAAGCTCGGCCTTGTTCGGTTCTGCTCGGTTCCGGAAGGCTCTGGCCGCGCAAAGATCCCTCCCCCGCGCTGCAGAGGCTCCTCCCTCTCTCCTCGCGCTCGGCTTCCCTGATGGCGGCGGGGGAAGGCGGGGGGCGGGGCCAGAGCCGCGCCACGTCCCTCTCGCTGGCCTCGCTCTCCGCGGCGCGGGCCGGGTTTAGCTGCGCCGAGGGCCCCGCGAGCGTGGCGGTGACTGGGCCGCGGGCTTTCTCCATAGGCTGAGGCTGAAACCGGGTTGGGATGGAGGGGGACTCCCCGGGCTTGGAGCGGGCGAGTCGGGCCCCGTTCGCTTGGGGGCCTAGGGGGACACGGCGCTGACCTCACGCCGTGGCGGCGCCATGGACCTGGCTCTGCCGCCAGCCGGCTGTGGGGCAGGAGCCAGTTGCTGCGCGTCAGTACCGCTGAGCGTGTTTCTCGCTCTGCACCAGCCGGGAGTATGGGGGACCTGGAAGGTGCTGGTTCTTTCCCTCCCTGGGCCTCTTGGGGATTCAGTTCCGTCTGTAAAATGGCATCAAACTCGACCAGCTTAGACTGATTTCCTTGGTTGGGATCAGACCTTTTCTCAGCCGAGGACGGAGAAACAGCCCAGAGGGTGAAGTTCACCAGGGCCACGCAGCTAGTCAGTGGAGGGACTGGGTGGAACCAGTCCCGGGGTCCCGCAGGAGGAGCTGCGGCGTGGGAGAGGGAGTGTCCCACTGGACCCTCTGCCAGCTTGCAGGGAGGGTTGCGGTTTGGAGGAGGAAATGAGCGAATGGGAGCCCCCGCCAGACCTAGGCCACAGGGCCCCTCCTCCGTCTTACCCTCCCCATCCCAGCGCCTAAGGAGGGAGTGGGGCTGCTGGGGAGCACCGCTGGCCCGCGGGCGCCCTGCTTTTCCCCAGGCAGGAGGTGGCGCTCAAGTTTTCCTCTGTTTAGTTTCTTAATTGGTTAGTGCCCTTGAACAATTAGTTCTGGGACCTGTGATTCACAATTTATTTAGCTACTTCCAGGAATCAGGTTTTCTGTTCTGACACTTTTTTTTTTTTTTGGACAGGAACAGATTTTATTTTTCTAAATCAATGACTCCATGAAGCACATAGATGTCGTTATATGTACACCTGCCCCTCAACCCTGGGGTATTATGTGGGGGAGGCAGGATAGGATCTTGTCATTGGTTCTGACATGAGTCTGTGCCTCATTTTCCTCCTCTGTAAAATGGGGATAATGAGTGTCCACCTCAGAGGGTTGTTGAAAGAGTAGATGAGTTAACACATGTAAACCCTCAGCCCAGGGCCCGGACAGGGTAAAATCTGTCTTCTGTGAGCAGGGTCAGAGAGCAAGGGGTGGCTGGGGAAACACATGGCTCAAGCCCTGGGTTTCTGGCCTTGTTTCAAGAGTTCAGCCGTTCTGTTTTGGTCTTACATTTTAGGAGTTATTGCGGGGTGCTGAGGGGCATCCAGCTCCCCCTGCTGGCCCTGCTTTTGCCCTGGGTCCCAGGGAGGGCTTCCAGAGGGGGTGTGCATCAGGGCAATGGGCTCTCGCCCTCACCATGTGCAGGGTTAACCAGAGAAGCTCAAGGAGAAGGCCAGTATGGAGCACCCTCATTGGGTGGCCTACCAGGCTGCTCAGATGGGCTTGCTCTTCTCAGGCCCATCTGGCCTAGCGACCCACAAGGCTCAGAGAGATCGGGAGCCTTGCCTGAGGCCACACAGCTAGCAGGAGGCTTTGCCGAAACATACCCAGGTCTGGGGCTCTGTCTCCATGCCCCTGGCCAGCTGGGAAGATCCTCAGAATGGCTGGGCCAGCCGAGGGGTGGCTGAGAAATGGAGGAACTTCAGCAAGGAGGAAAGATAATGAAGTATAATATTCCTGTATCTTGCTCTCCATCTAGCTGCTCTGGACCAAGTGGGACAAGGGGCCCTTCTCTAGGGCATTGGTGTGGCTGGGAACCAAAGGAGCTGGCCCTAGACCCCTCCAGACCTCAGCCTCCTCATCTATAAAGTGGAGTGAGGGGTTGCTGAGTAAGGCATGGTGTACCGTGCCTGCACCTGACAAATCACTCCTGGTTTGTCACCAGGAGTGACGCCCCAGACTGCTTCTCCCTGTCCCCCATCCATCTTTTCTCTCCTCCCTCCTTTTACTGCAGAATCTTTTCTCAGACATTCAGGCTCTGTAAGCCAGAAGACTCAGAGACAGCCAGGAGTCCCCCTCTTGCGAGTCTCCCCCCAGTGCTGCTGACTCAGCCCTTTTCCCTCGGTGGCCGCAGCATGGGGACGATGGTTCCCCTTGGCTTCCTATCTCTGCAGCCCTGGCTCCGTGCCCTGGGAAAGCTGCCCTGGGCCAGCCACGTAGCGGGCACAGCTGGTGTGGGCGTGTGGGCCTGCCGTGTTCCCAGCAGCCAGAGTCCTTCAGTCTGCTTTTCTTTGGGCATCTGCTGAACCCCTGAAGAGGCAAGGGGTGGAGTGGGGGCTCCAAGTGGACTGGGGGTGGGGGAGGTTGGGGAGCAAGAGCACAAGCCTGGGCATTGGGAGAGCTTGGGCTCTCACCCCAGCTTGGACTCCAGTCTTCTGTGTGACCTTGAACCAAAGACTTGCTCTCCCTGGGCCACACTGTCCTTGAGTCAAGTTAAGGAATCAGATTTGACTCTAAGTGTCCTTCCAGGCCTGATGCTCTGCTGATTGATTATTCCCCAAACAAATAGGAAAACTGAGTCTGAGAGACAAGGCCTGTCAAGGACACACAGCCCAGGGGCTGCTCTATCCTCCACATTGTGCCCAGCTGTCGGAAGTGGGGTCTAGGGTGTAGTGCCCAGAGCCACAGACTAAAACATACCCCCCCCCCATCTCTGCACTTCCCAAGGGCAATGATATCACTGCCTTCCTCTTCCCACAGGACAGAACCCTGAAATGCAGTCTAGGCCCCACCCCCACCCCCAGTTGTGCCATGGTGGGAACTCCAGTGGGGCAGAGAGCGCCTCCATTCTGCAGGGTGTAGGCTCCCCTTCACTAGCTTTGTGACTTGGCCTGGTCACTTCAGCTCCCCTTCTCCAAGTTGGGCAGGATTAGTCAAAATAATGGCTGTAAACACCCTTCGAGTGCCTGGGCGCTGGATTCTACAGACACCCAATGTCCTAGGGGCAAAGTCACTTGCTGGTGGGTGGCAGTGCCAGGATTTGAACCTGGACTGTAGGACCCTGTGCCCAAGCCCTCTGCCCTATCTACTCTGTGACTCAAAACAGAGGAGCCCTTCAGCTCCCAGAGGAGGGGGTTCCGGCGCTGCCTCCCCCTTGCTGAGCAACTTCAGGGGCTCCTGCCCGCCCCCAGGGCCTCAGTTTCCCTGTCATATGTCAAGGAACCTCAGCCCCCCTCCCACTCTGACTTTAAAAAGCCTTTGACTTTAACAAGACCCCACTGGGCCACCAAAGAGTTAAGCAGAGGAAATCCAGGGCTCCCTTTATCTCCCAGTTCTGAAGAACTCCAAGGCTGGAGAGGAGGGAGCATGGAGGAGGGGAAATGGGAAGTCAGCTCATCTCAGCCCATTCCCTCCGCCCTCCCTCCAACCCTTCCTCCCTCCCTCCTCGGCTAGGCCCCCGGGGTCTGTGCCAGCAACAAGTTATTACCGCAGACATGGGCCAAGGAGCCAGAGGCGGCCCGGAGGCCCGGGGCCGATGAGCCAGCTGTGCACGGCTGCAGGATCTGGTGAGTGATGGGAGGCTCCGCAGCCTCTGCCTGCAGACCCAGGGGCCTGGGATTCTTGCCTCCCTCTCCTCTTCCTGGTCACAGCCCGGGCCCTGCTTTCTCTCTCTCTCTGACTCGGGCCAGCCCCTCTAAACTCTCCCCTCCCCAGCCACTCCTGCCTCCTGGACACACATCAGCTCAGCTAGGCCAGGCCTACCTGGACAGAGGGGGTTGCCCTGGCTCTCCCCCCATCGGCCCCCCGCCCCCGAGGTCCCAGCTCCAGAGTAGAGGCAGCAGGGACCCTAAAAGTCATCCCCGTTGGCATGGTCCCCCAAACCTGGTCCCTCCCTGGGCCATCAGTGCTCACAGCTGTGGCTATTATTTCTGTTGTTAAAAGGCTGCTACCAGGGGACTGGCTTCCTGCTCCTCAGGGCACAGTTCTGTGTCTCTGAGCTTTTGACTCCTAGCTGGCTGGGGCCAGTGGGAAACAGAGAAGTCCCCAAACCATGCCATTCCCCTCGGAGTTCTGCGGCTTCCTACCCCCGGCAGGCATGGGGAGAGATCTGTGTTGGGTGGAGGAAGGAAAAAACTTTTTATTAGGAGACTTTTACAGGCTAGCCCTTCTCCTTGTCAATGCCAAGGAGCAGGAAGCCCAGGCATGGCTAGGTCACACAGCTCATAAACTGCCCTGGGCTCTCAGGCCTCAGCTTTTCCCATGAGGTCACATCTAGGGCTAGGGGAAAAAAAGGGAATTCTCTTCTCAAAACCACTGGAATGCATAGTTTACAAAGAAAAGATGAGGGCATGAGGATGATAATCTGACCCCTGGGGATTTGGCCTGCCTTGAACAGAATGGGTAAACCTGACTTGGGGAGGGTCCCCTTTCTGCTCCTTTAAAATCTAGCTCCTACTCCAGTGTTCAGCTACATCCAGCTGAGATAGATTTGGCATTAAAAAAAAAATTACCTTCTCTACACATATTAACCACAGAAAAATATTTTTGAATTGTACTAAATGTTAAAGGAGAACAAAAAGGAAATAAACAAAGAAATGCAAGAAGTGTAAAAACCAATCTGGTTTCAAAAGTCGAGTTTCTGATCCTTTGATAACGGGGCGTCAGCCCCCAGAGGCTGCCACCACCTCAAAGGCTCCTTGCCCAGCTTCCTGTCCGCCCGGTCCCAGGCCCGATGCCAGCAGCTGGTGTCCTGGAACTCTGGACGTCTTCTCGGCCAAGGCCAAAGAGGCGTCCTCACAAACCCTTGGACATCTCTGATCCTTTTGACTTTTCCAGACTCCTTGGTCCTGCCCTTTTATTCCAGTTTCTCACCTTGGCAGCTGATTGGCAGGTCTATGATTATTGACACCATCACCTCCCAGTGAATTTGCTGCCCCTCAGGTACCGTCCCTGCAGGGCCACAGCACAAAGGAGCTAAGGGGGTGAGGCACACTAACACCAGCCTTGCTGAGCGGCACACCCTCGGCATTGCATTCCTCCGGAAGGACTGTTTTCTTGAGTCTAACTTGTCCGTCCAGTGGGGTGCCTTCTTCCACTTTGCACAAAGGCCCTGGATAGGCTGGCGGGGCATGCAGCCCATGCCTCCAAACAGTTATATTGGACTTCTCAATGATAACATAGCATCACCATCATACAGTATCCCCTTGTTTTCTCCGAAAGTCACGGCTTCCCATCTGCAAGAAAAAATGAACTTGCCCATTTCCTTTGTCAGGAACAGGGTGCTCACCTGCGTGGGCTTAGCCATGTGTCCCCTCCCCTGAAGAATCCTTTGTCTTTGTCCACAAACCTACCTCATGCTGTCCCAGTGGCAGGTGCTTGCTAGAGACGGCAGAGTTTGTTTTCAACACATGGGCAACCCCAGCATCGTCCTCACCTTCCCCAGCATAGGCATCCTGGGACCCTTGTCTGCTCTGGGCTGTGGATGTCTTTAGAGAGGCTCCTTCTTCCAAGACCCACTTGGGGCAGAAGCCTCTGAAGACTAGGTGCTGGAAGACGCAGCCCTGCCTAAGGTCTGCCTCTTAACCTTAGGAAATTGATTCCCTGCAAAGGCCTTAGTCTTCTCATTTGTGAAATGGAGGCAATAACAATTTCTCACCAAGTCATGTCAGGAGTGGACTTGCTATGGGTGGCAGCACACACTCTGGGCATTGGCACATTATAGATGTTAACTTAAATATAGTTTCTACGCCTCCTTTCATGTTCCAGGTCACCATGGGGACAGTTGCCCTGAGCCCCCACTGGGCAGTGCTCCTGCTCCCTCTCTTGGTATTTGGAGTCTCTACTGAAAAGCCTACCACTGGGGAAGCTGTGACTTCCAACTCCCCCGGGGGTTGCCGAAGGTGCTGTGACTCCGTGGACTCCTTGGCCCCAGCTGATGCTGCAGATGTGTCTGTGGCTTCTCCATCTGCCCTCCCGTACATCCTGCCTGAGGTTAGGCCCTACATTAACATCACCATCCTTAAGGGTGAGTACCCACACATGGTTTAGCCTAGGGCCTGCACTGGACTGGCTAAGTTGGAGAAGGGAGGCCATGGGGGCTCTGCCTGCACTGGAGGAGGTGAGGTGGATGGAACAGGAGAAAACACTACAGAAAACTGTCTAATTCTCTTTCTTTCATTCACACATTTAATGAGCATCTACTGTGTGCCAGGGCTGTTCTAAACACTGGGATTCAATAGTGAACAAACCAGATAGAGATGTGGACCATAAAGTTTTCATTCTAGCCAAGGAGGCAGACAATGAACAATAAGTATATTAGATAAGTTAATAAAATAGAATGTTAGATGGTGATAAATGCTATGGAAAATGAAAAGGTACAGCCGGGAGAACTGTGGGGAGATAGAGTAGGAATCTCCAAAAATTGCCTCTCCACTAAAATAAATATTGGACTGGGAGAAACTGTCTGAATAAACTATTTTGGAATTCTGGAGTCTAGTGGAACACTTGTAGCACCCGGGGAAAAACTAGATGAAGAGGCTGGTAAACTGCAGTAAATATCAATTAATTTCAACTTCCCTGTAGCAGCAACCATTCCGTTTTGCCTCATGACCAGCAATGGTTGAAACTGCAGCCTGGTGCAGCTTGCTGTTGGCAGGGTTAGCTATAAGAACCTAGTCCTCCAGAATCTGGGCATATGTGCTCTGATTGCTGATTACTGCTTTTGATCAATTACTTTAAATTGCAGGGGCTGGGGGCAACAGGAAGGGCAGCTGCTATTTCAACCCCCCTCCCCCCCAGGCAACAGTAGCAGAGGCATCCTAAAGAGGCAGTACTTCTTTTTTTTTCCTTTCTTTTTTATATTTCTGTTTCCCATCTGGGAGCAAAAATAGT
>JAQZBX010052754.1:0-19054 GCA_029593785.1 Cabassous unicinctus | reverse complement strand
TTTTAAAGATTTATTTATTTTATTTATTTATCCCCCCCTTGCTGCTTGTGCTGCTGTGTCCATTCGCTGCATGTCTTCTCTGTGTCTGCTTATCTCCCCCTTGCTGTGAGGTCTTGCCACATCAGCCCACGGTGCCACGCGAGCCGGCCTGCCCTCACAAGGAGGCGCCGGGAAGCGAACCCGGGGCCTCTCATATGGTAAACGGGGGCTCTATCCACTGAGCCACACCCGCTTCCCCTCTGTTTGCTTTTTGTGGGTGTTTTCCCTTATTCTTTTTTCTTTTTGCTCCTCAACCTGGGCAATTTCAATTGTTTTGTCTTTGAGTTCACTGGTCCTTTCTTCTGGCTCTTCCTTCCAATATGCTCATGAACCCCAGTACTGAAATTTTCACTTCAATTACTGTATTTTTTTGAGTTCTACAATTTCCATTTGATTCTTTATAATTTCTATTTCATTGAAATTCTCAATTTATTCGTTTCCCTGATTTTTTTTTAGTTCTTTGTCCACTTTTCTTTAGGTCTTTGATCTACTTATGAGAGTTGTTCTAAGACCTTTGATTAGTAATTCCAGAAACTGCACTTCCTCAGGAATATTTCCCATTGAATTCTTTTTTTCCTGGGCCATACTTTGCTCTCTCCTTGTATGTTTTGCAGTTTTTTAAATTGAGAACTGCACATTCTGAGTATTATGTTGTGGTCACCCTGGACATCTAGTTGTGTGGGTTTTCTTTTTAAAGATTTATTTATTCCTCCCTCCCCCGCATTGTTTGTGCAGCTGTGTCTGTTCGTTGTGTGCTCATCTTATTTTTGGAAGCACCAGAACTGAACCCGGGACCTCCCATGTGGGAGGAAGGCGCCCAATCGCTTGAGCCACCTCTGCTCCCTGCTTTGTTGTGTCTATCATTGTGTTTTCCTCCTTTTGTCTCTTTGTTGCATCAGCTCACCACGCCAGCCCACTGCGTCAGCTCGCTGTCTTGCTTGTCTTATTTAGGGGGCACCGAGAACTGAACCTGGGACCTCCCATGTGTTAGGCAGGAGCTCAATCACTTGAGCCACATCCACTTCCTGGCAATCCAGTTCTTCCACTCTTTAGTCTACCAGACTAAAAAAAAGAAGAAAAAAGGGAAAAAGGGGGAAAAAAAGACTTACAAACACCCACAAAACCAAACAAGGAAAATGATGACATGCCCTGCCTCTGCAGGTCTCTTGTTCTGAGCTGGTGGGAGACCAAAAGTTGCTGCTTTCAAGGCTGAAACCCAGGCCAGCATCCCTGCCTGCTCTTCTGGGCTCCATCAGACCCAAAATTAGAACACAAAAAAGAAAAAAACAACAACCAGAAAAAGAAAAAGAGGTGCACTGGCTCCCCTGAAGGTACTCGTGTGAAGTCAGAAGATGCTGCTTCTGTGAGTTCCCAAGGTTTGTGTCCACACTGGGACCTCAGGGATTTGCTAAAGAACACGAGAGAGAGAGAGAGAGAGGAGAAACTCATCCCATGACAACGTGCCCTGGGTCTTCACATCCTGGTAGATGCCAATGTGAGGCCAAATCTGCTGTGCCCTCAGGGATTTGCCAAACCAGGAAACACCCACACAAGAAGGAAAAACCAAACAAAACTAGCTCTTTACATCCAGGTGGATACTGCTGGGAGGCTGGGAATGCTGCTGCCCAGAGGGCCAAAAGCAAGGACAGCTTCCATGCTGCTGCCTCAGGGATCCCCCAGACCCACCTTGACCCTCAACCCCAACTTTTGCCAACCCTGGCCCCAGCTGGAAACTCCTGGAGTCTGGTTGTATTTTCATAGCCGCTGCCGAGAGGGAGGGGCTGGTGAGTGGTCTGTGCTGTCACTCACAGAAGCTGGCCTCTGGGCAGCCTCTGCTTCCTCTGCTCTCCTGCAGTTGTCCTAAACGTCCATTCTGGTTCCAGGGTTACAGCCCAGTTAATTCCAGTCTCCTTTTCCAGCTCTTTCATTTATCTAGTGGATGGAACCATTTGTAAAACTTCCTACTCTGTCACTTCACGCCTGCACCCACTCTACGGCTGAGGAAATGGAGGCCTCCTTGGCCAAGGGTACAAGCTACTGGCTGGCTCTGGCACAGGCCCACGGTGCTCACGACAGCCTCTTGAGGTGGCACCACAGTCCATGCGCTCTAGGAGTGACAGCGACAGTCGCAGGAAGAGGTCACAAAGGTCAGTTCTTAGATACAGTACTGGGGTTTGGGGGGGGGGAATCTGTAAATCCCCGAAATTATGCAGTTTCTGCTTATGCATTTTTCTAGGGCAGAAGGATCCATTTTTAGCTTTCAACAGATTTTCAAAGCAGCCTATGACCCTAAAAAGACAGGCTCACTAGTGTGAAAATAGGAAGAAGTTCGTTTGGGGTTGAATTTTTAAAAAGTACCCCTCTTGCAAAAGCAAGAGGCTTTACAATAGAAATAATGTTTTATTTTTGTAATTAAATATAAACAATACCAAATGATTTTCTAGGCAAATCATACCAAAAACTAGGAAATAAAACTACAGCTCCAAGACACAGAATGTACATTTAATAGAAGAAAAGACACACTCTTGGAAGCAAAAGCCAACCACAACCACATGGGGGCTTCAACCCGGCGGCATCATGGGGTGAGCCCATGCCAGTTCCGAGGAACACACACCCACCTCGCAGGGTGGGCCCCACCCCACCACACCCCACCACACCCCCAAGACACGAGACTGCAAGAAGGCTATTGTGTAAGGGTTTTTCTTTTTGACAAAGCATCTGTAGAACATAAAAAAAGGAGCTGCCACGTGGAGCATGCCACGCCCACTCAGCACCTGCCAGCAGCAGGTGGGAAGGACTGCGTCCAGGTCCCGGGGCATCCCATGAGGTCTCACCCCACGTGTTAGTTACACAGCGCAGTCTTCAGAGGCTAAGCGGAATTTTTTTTCTTTTTTTTCTTTTTAGGAAGTACCAGGGATTGAACCCGGGACCTCATACATGCGAAGCAGGCGCTCAACCCCTGAGCTACACCCACTCCCCATAAAGGCCAAATCTTTAGAATTCTGTGACCCCCCCTCAGTGTCATTTTCCACGTTATTTTATTAAATACTTCAAAAGTACTTTTAGCTCTTCCCCTTACTGGAGGAAGTCTTCCTAAACAAAATACAGGTCTTCATGTGGCAGCACACGGTACTGACCAATTTACATGCATAAGGTGAGATGTGGGTAGCTGGCTTTAAACTTACCTTTGGTCAGTGCTAATATTAAGTGCCATTTTAGTTTTCAGAAATATAATTACATAGTACAGTGCTCAAAAACAAGTGCAAACACATCAGAAACTTGCTTCATAAATGTAACATGCCCTCCAAGACAAGGAAAAAACTGCTCTATAAATTATAAACATATATTATTAGCAATATTTATATTTTACCATAAATGCTGAATTTCTAATTACATGATATTCCTAGCAGCTTTCTCTATCAAATGATAGGATTTAAAAAATTCCAGACAAACTATTAGAACCCCTCCTGCTTTGTAAACACATAGTGCGAGCTCTGCACCACCCAGCCTCGACCCATGTGGACGCTGCGGGGCGAGGCCCTGGCCTCAGCTTGGTTCGCGTCCACTGCCTGGGAGAAGCAGCCAGAGGAGGCTGGAGACGCCCACAGCACCCAAGTGCCTCTACAGAGCCCTGCCCTCCTCCAGGCGCAGCACTGCTTGTACACGCCACCTGCCCAGCGGGCCACTGAAAGCCACCGTCCTAACCTGGCTGGTCTGTCTGTCTGCTAGTTGGGGAACTTGTGAACATACATGAACTTGAGAGGAACTGCAGAAGCTGGCGCTGGCTCCACCTAAGGGCCGCTCACCAGAAGGCTGGTACCTGCTGCTGCTCTTCAGGAATTGTGGTTCAATTACCAGATTTGAAATAGGTTCCACCTTGGAACATTTCTAGGTTGATGCGAGATAAAAACTCAGAATTGCAGAGATTCCCGTGTTAACATCCCTCTGGCTGCACGGAAGCCCTTCATGGTTCCCTGACCGGGACCCCGCATCTACACAGCACTGCGAAGGCAATTCCTGACGCAGGAGGGGGCGGGGCCAGGCGGCTTCAAAGCCAGCCAAGGTTCAACAGAGGACACCGTCAAGAGTTGTCTGTTTTCATAGATTTGGGAACTTAAATTCTCTATTTAGCCCTATTTTTATTTTTAAAAATGCCTATTTCTTTTTCCAGAAAGAATTGTCACTAAAGGAAACTGGGTTTCAAATGTATCAGCTTTTTAGCTAGGGGAGAACAATTTTAACAAACATGCAGTGGAAGGGAGGAGAACTGGGGAAAGCCTTGGCTCCCGGCTCCTGAATGTCACGTGCCAGATGCCTTCCGGCCTGTCACATGTCACCCCAGAGCACCACAAGTTCATTCTTAAAGAGCCACAGGATCTACAAGGGACAGAGCTCTACTTTTTCCTTTGGAACATACAGCCGACTGGATGTTTTCAACTCCTCCACAACAGTATTTAGAAAAGAAGTTCCTGATCCACGAGAAGCAAACAGAATCCGCAGCCTCAGAGCCAGGGCCCAGTGTGGGCCTCTGAGGACAGGGCCACCCCTGGGGCACCTTCAGCACTAGCCCAGTCCAGACACCTGCCACCTGGATGTTAGTGAGCTACACGAAATCTTTAAAGCATTTCAGATCTAGTCGTGCTGTAGCAAATCCCCCAGATACTGCCACATCTGCCCCCTCCCTCCAGCCCACTGCTCTGCAGGGGCCGGTGGGCGCGCCCGTGAGCACAGCAGCCTGCCCAGCTCTGCTCCTAAGGAGCCACTTCACCCCAGCGGGGAGCAGACAAGCCAGCGCACTGGCTGTGACACCACCTGGACTGCGCCATTCGAGAACACGAAACTCACGCCTGACGCCATTCGCAAGGCTAGTCAGGGCAGGCCCCCGAATCTGGAGTGGCCCTGCCTTGCCGCCTGCTGCTCTGGGTGTGGCCCTTCCCACACTGTGACCTGGAGTCCTGGACTCCAGGTCAGTCCCATAAAATACCTTCAGAAACAAGGCCTCAGGGTTGATTTGAAAATGTTCCTGTCAAATACCCCATTACTTGACTCGTTCAAAGAAAAGGCTTTGTACAAATGAACCACGCATGCTACAAGCTGAGTGTACAAGACCTGCCAGAGGGAGAACACACTGGCCATGGTGGGCACAGGCCTGGGCTGATCTAGCACCTCAGGGCCTGCGACTCTGGAAACAGACCGAAGAGAAACAAAGCCCTTTCTGGGAAGGCGATTCATTTCTCCCGTTTCTTATCAATGATTTTCCTCTCAATTTCAGGCATTACCGCCACAGATCATTAAAAATATTTATCATTCTAAAAGGATGTAGTTTAAGATCCCAGATTCTTAATTTACAGCCTCACTGTAATATTAAAGCTGAAAATCAATTTTGGTGTGGTGGCAAAAAGTAAGTAAGTGTCCAGGAGCAGCGGCCAGTTCTCAGTGTGCTGCAGCCAGCCGTGGGGCACCCTTCCGCCTGGCCGGGCCGCAGATGCCACAGGTCTGGCTAAAAGGCAAATGTCCCGTGGTGGTAGAAGTCACTGTCTAGGGGAGGAGCCATCGTCCATGCCAAGGAGCCTACGATCTAGTGCCTCCTGTGCAGGCTGGCGAGGGGCTGGGCCAAGCTTTGAGGGTCTCAGCGCTTCTTTAGTCTCGGGGGTTTTAGCTAGCTCTGCCCAGACCCGCAACGGGCTAGGTCAGTGTGGCTGGCACTCAGGGCTCTCAAGTCTGCCAAACAATTATTTCGTTCCTGCATGAAAAAAACAAATGGGAAAATTAAACTCTGTGCAGTACTTGCAGCGACCTTAAGGCACTAAGAGCAGCACCTGCACGCCTCTAGGCCAGGGTAGCACAGGCCGGTGTTCAGACGTGTGTGTGTCAGTGCCAAGAAGTCGGGTGTGGAGACGGTTTCTGCTAAAGACCTTTTAAAACCAAAAAGGTCTTTGTTCTCCTTCCTATGGGGTGCTTAAAGCAAACCACCTGCTTACATCTTTTAGTGCCTCAAGGGGCACCTCCCAAGGGGCTGTGAGGTGAAGGCAAAGAGGAGCGCCAGCACCCCACAAGGCCCGCTCGCTGCCTGGATGGATCTGGGCAGCAGGCAGAATGGCTGCCTCAGCAGGTGGGGACCAGGAAGGCCGGCCACTGTCGAGGGGCTGCGAGCGCCAGCGTGGGCCACAGCGGGTCCTCGTTAGTCCTCACCCGAGCCGCCTGGACAGGCAGAACTGCACGGTCTGCTGGGGACCCTTAAGACCCAGGACCACAGTCTACCATCTCCAAAGGGCCTGACAACCAACACCACAAAGAAAACATTTTTAAAGGCTTTTTTGATTGGGAATAAGATGCCAACAGTTTTAATATGAAAGCAAAACGAAACATGACGTGTTTGTGTCTTGGACTGTGACTTAGACAGTTTGACAAAGTGCTAAAGATTTTAGTGTCAAAGTGACATGTTAGTCACTGTTACGTTAGTAAAGTTTCAGATAGATTTAAAACATTGAACAACAGCTTAACCGTACAATAAATTAGTAATAAAACAGATCAGAGGCTAAAACCATACAAGTTAGTAATTGGTCAAGGTTTGATGTTAAAGTAATGTCAAATTTAATATTTAATTTTTTAAAAGTCTTTTTTGAAGATCATTAATCTACTGAGAATGTTCACTCATAATGCAACAGCAACACTTAACACATCGTGAAATGTAATTGTCATGACTGCTCGTCTAAGAATCAAACACGTGAATGTTCTGACCGCACTGCCGCCATGACAGCAGGTCCCCAAGTCCCAGGGCTGTGGGCAGGCGGGCCGCTGCGGCCTGCGAGCCCAGGACATCGAGTGGGGCGGGCTCCTTACTTGGAAGCGATCCTCGGCTGCCTTGCCGCCCACGTTAAGAACATTCAGAGAACTGGCACGCTTCATGCTGCAACCAGGACAGTGGACATGCAAGGACAAACTGGTCAGAACAACGGTCACCAGGAGGTGGGGACACGCATAAAGCAGCCCTCGGTCTGTTACTGCAGGCAACAAAAACCCAAGCGGGCCGGGGAGCCCTGGACAGCCCTGCTCGGGGCATCCACCCAGCCTCGGAGCAGGGGGTTGACTTGTGTGGAGGGTCAGCACCAGGAGGGAGGTGGCGTTTCCACCTCTAAGCATGCTGGCTCCTTGAGCTCCGAGCAGCTCTGCCGGTGCTACCTGCTGACTGTCCGCGCCCGCGGTGCTGTGTCAGATGAGTTGCAGGAAGGGCACCTCAGCATTTCATGTAAAATCAACTATCTCAAGTGGCCATTTTCAAGAGACTCAAAGCTCATGGTTTAAAATAAGATGCACATATTCTGTATTTCATGTATTTTCCACATTAAAAAATACGGAAAAACAATTTTATCATTAGTAAAATAAACTCTGAAGATAGTATTTCTCTACTTAGAAACCAAATTTTAAAACAAATTCCATGGCTTTAAAGAAATGCAGTGATTTATATATGTATTATTTTTCTTCCCATTTGACACCTTTCAAATATTTAATGGCTCTGTGGCCCTCCCTCATCAAGGGACCATCCTCCCCCTCCTCCCTTCACAGTATTCAAGAAATAAAAGTCGGATTTTCCTGGCAAATATATATATATCTATATTTAATGAACTATCCAACAAATTCCCCACCACCTAAATTTAAGGGATGGATATTCTTCAGGTGACCTGCCCGCTCCACTGCGCCGCAGACAGCTGCTGAGGGCTGCCAGGGGCCATGCTGAAAGCTGAAACGAGGCTCTGGCTCTGCGTACAACGTAAGCAGCCGACAGCATTACTTCCTGTGAGCTGAACTGAGCAGACGTGAGCTTCGCACAGGCACACTCTTGCAGCTGAAGCGAGACCCGCCTCACCCAGGTGGGCCCTGCAGTCGCCTAGGGGGTTGCCCTTGAACTAAGGGAGAAGCTCCACCAAAAGCTCCACCTCTAAAGAGGACTCGCCCCAGAATGTCCCAGCAGATCCCACAAAGATGCTGCTAGAGTTCTAAACATGTTTCTCTCCACCTGGAACTACTTAAGACAAAGTATAAAATGAAACCAAATCACAGGGAGATTAAACCCTTGCATACTTCATTACTCTTCCTCTTATCTAGCTGGCCAGTTATAGGCTAGGAACCCCACTCCCCCTCTTCCTCTCAAGACTCCTTGTGGGTAACTGCCTCACCTACTCAGACTGCCTTTGCCTTCCAAGAAGAAGGAACATTCGACACCCCTGAAGGATCTTCCTTCACCTCTAACCACTGCTCAAGGCTCCTCTTCCTCTAAACGCAGGGCCCAGACACAGGAAGAAGCTGCTTACACCCAACAGAGAGCAACCAAACCAAGACCTCTCAGTCCAGCAGGAGACTCAGCGCGCGCGCTCGCTCGCTCGCTCTCTCGCACACGCACGCGCGCGCGCACACACACACACACACACACACACCCAGGAGATGCTGTGCACTCAAGTTTGAGAACCACTGGCCTAAATTAGTTCATCTTACTTGTAAAGATGATTCAGTTTTATACATTTTATGGGCTGACATTTCCAAAGTCATTTAGTTGGTCAAAAATCTTAAGTAACATCTTTATTTAGTCAATATTATATATGGAAAATTTTCGCATACGCAAGTGCATGCGTCTCCTTTACACCAGGCCAAGCTTTGTGTGCCAGTAGCACTGTGAATATTTACCATAGTTCTCTATTTGGGGAATGTTCACACCTGTTACTTTTTTTTTTTATTTTCTTTTAATCATGGTAAAGACAGAAGACATGGAAGAAACAGAAAGAAAAATTCTGACTTCTCTCACATGGGAAGTACAGTCTGTTACTGAACCATATTTAGAGTTTGCATTTAAAAACCTTCAAAACATTAGGAACCTCAATTAGCCAGAGAATTCCGTAGTATAATTCATAATGCCCTGGGTACGCACTGTGATTCACAAACCACTTTCACTTATTTCATTTAAAGGAATGGAAACTAAGAGGTAAAACAAAAACCTGTTCATAACGGCTCTAAGAAAAAAAAATTTAATCTTTCAAAATTTGCAGAGAGGCAGATAGTAATCTGGGTATTTGTAAATATTTTTAAATATAAGCACTTTATTTCAAAGGCAATTTGGAACCTACTTTCCCAAATAAAAGTTTGTCTCTTCACAGGCAATTTGGCAGTTATCTTGCGAGAAGGATGGCAGGTTGCTAATTAGCCCCAGAGACTTCCAAAAGCCCAGACTATCTTCAAACCCTGGATCTTTCAGGTTGTTTTCACAACAAACCTTTATGGGGCTCATAAAACACCCTCTATAGAAACTTGCTTGTAAACATTTCAGAGAAGCAGGGCAAAAGCTACTTTAAAAACTCAACTCACTCCTCATTTCTTTCAAAAACAATTAAGAAAAGTTTTCATCCACAAGCAGAGAGATTTCTAGAGGGAACATAGAACCTGCTTCCCTCTCCAGAGACAGCGTGCTCCTGAGGCGCTGAGCCATGAAGGAGCAAGGCTGTCATATTAGGATTCTCAGGGGTTAGATCCTAGTGACAATAAAGGGAACAAGCGTGGATAGACTTAAAAAAAAAAAAAAAAAGGCAAAAGAGCAATGAAACAATAAGTTATCCAAAGGAACTAGGTCTGACAGTCCTGAGATGATTAGAATTCTTACCCATAAAACTTAAAGTGGAATCACTTTTAAAATAGTTTTCCCAAGAATCCATGTCTAAAAATGAGGTACCATTTAGGAAGTTAGAGTTACGCAGAACAGCTGGCAAAACATGCTTCTGTGAGAACTGCATCAAAAACAAGAGACAGTTTATGCCAGAAATAACCCAGAAGCAGGTGGCAATCTGTTAACAACATCACAGAGGAGCTCAAAGAACCCTATCTTTGACATACCTTATAAAATACGAATATTTTAGGAACCAAATTCCTTTGCCAACCTAAATTTTATTGCTCAAAGATTCTAAGAGCCCTACTTAAACGTTTTTAAAACATATGTAAAACAAATCTCCTAAAGAAACTCCTTACAATAAAGTCTTTAAATTGTGATCCTTCTCCTATTTAAAATTCTTTTTCTCTCTATAGCAATACCTGTATGATATTTAGTTCAGCCCTAGGTAACATTTGATTTTAAAAGATTAAAACTAATTTTAAATGATTTAAATTAAGTAATGCTAATTTTTGAAAAAATATGCTTATCTACAGTAAACAAATTTAATATGCTCAATGTTTTCATAGTAAAGTCCTAATTTTCACTGCTAAGGGCTTTCTCTGAACAAAAAACAAAATGAAAAAATTCCATAAATACCATTTAAAGGCCTCAGCTCTTAAACTCTAAACAGGAAATTTCCCAATTATTTCTCAACCTATCCTAGAGGAAAAACTTTGACTGAAACTACCAAACCTTTCAATTGGTAAAAGACAGGAATTAAGTGGAATATTTTTCTCTGAGGTCTGCAGGTGAGAAATATTGTGCTAGGAGAGAAATGGCCTCCAGACACTGTCTGGCGTGGGTGGGGGGAGGGGCAGCAGCAAATATCAGCAGAGCCAGGAAGAGATAATTACCCAGGATTCTTTGGTTCACTCTCACGTGAACTTCCTCCCTTCAGCTTCCTAACCAGCTTCTCACTGCTGCGTCTAATGGAAGCCCGGAGTTTGCTAAAGGAACCACTGCGTTTTAAAGATCCAGTGCCATCCTGAAAAAAACGTGAACAAATGTGAGGCTGCAGATGGTTCCACCCTGCCCCCTGTACACACACACCCTCCCCCGCCCCCGCAAGAGGCAAAGCTGCACAAAAACAAGAATTCACAGTGGCCCTGCCCACCAGTGACTTGCTGGTAATGCAGTTCCTACAGAATCACCCACTTCCCATGTACATAAACACACTTTAAGTAGAAACCCATTTATAATTTCATTAACTAAAACCCAACCATTCTGAAAACCTTTGAACATAAAGATACTCATTCATACAAAAGTAGTAACTTCCCAAGAGGGAAATTAAAGTACAGTGCTGTTTTGAGACAAAAACAAAAACAAAAACAAAAAAAAAACACGAAAAAAGTTCTTGAGAACATTAAGGCACCTTCTAAGAATATCACCAAAATCAAATTTCATATTTAATAAATATGTAAGCACCTGGTCCTGATAACAGTATGGGACCCAAAAGCGACTTTCCTTTAACAATTTCATCTAAATGCAATAATGTATATGTACTGTTTCTTCCAAAACTCTTACAGAATGATTTTATTAAATGTTGACTATAAATGTGGTTAGAAAATTAAATAAAATTCTCATTCTGTACAAATAACTAAAAATCCTCAAAAACCATACAGGAAGCAAGCTAAAAGAGTTGCCCAGCTTTTTTTATAATTGAGTCAGACATTAATATAGGAAATGCTTGGCAGTGTCTGGATATGAAAATCAACACAGTGGGAAAAAAAACAAACATGGATATAGTAACTTTTATTCTCAGAATGAATCACTCAGTGAGAGCGCCAGGAACCACCTGGGACTTCTAGAAGCTACGCAGCTCCAGAGGGTGAGAGGCTCTCATGAGCAGACAGACACGGAGACACAGGTCAGTCAGAGTGAGTTTATTAGAAGTTAGAAAGACACAAATACACAATCACTGAACACTTAAAGACTAGGAGAGAAAAGCAGAATTGCCAAAACCTACACAAAGACTACACAGCAAGCGCTACTTCAGGGTCTCCTGGGTGGAGGCCACGGAACCCCCGTGCACCAGGTGGAGGCCTCCAGGCACGTGGTGAGCGCATGTGCCTCGCGTCCAGCTGGGCGACTGCCAACAGTCACCGTCGTGCCGCTGCAGTGACACCCGTGGGACCTTTTAACTACCTCTTAGCAAAGCAAACAGCAAATGGCTCTTACTTTTAAACTCGTGTATTACACAGCAGGTGGTTTTTATTAATACCATTTATGTCACTAAGTACATCTCTAGCAAAGCTACATGTAGACAGAAACAAGGAACCCCCAAAGAGGACGGCAGCACCGAAAAGAACGGCCAGTCGAGAGGTGCAGCTCTGACAAGAATCCTAGGGGATTGCTACACACGGCAGTCAGCACTGGAGGGAGAAGGGAAAGCGCGAAGCTGGTGCCCGCCCGTCACGCAGGAGACAGTGTAAGAGTCACAAAAGGCAGCTAGGCCTGTTAGACAGAAACGGAGAGAGAAAATCCACGTGAAACTGTTGTGAGAAAAGGTTCAACAGGTTTCCACTTAGCACAGCTTGTTTACAGTATTTCTAGGTCACAAAATCTTAGCAGCATTTTTAATCGCTTTAATATTTGGGATTATCTTCTGCTGGCTTCTGTCATCTGGGTGAAAAACAGGTACTGGACCTTATGTTACAGTTTAGTTCATCTAAACTAGGTAATGCCTAATAGCCTTCAAAATAAAATTCAGCATTTTTAGAGTAAGGATTAGCACTGTGTTAGAAATCTCCTTGCTACTGACTATAAAAAGTGTTTCAAGTAAGTGCACATAAAGGAGACTCTGCAGTGAAAAACATCTATAGGGACCAATATAAAAGGCTTAAATAGGAAGCACACATTCATTTAAGCTTTAACTTGTCAGAAATCTTTTTATATCCCTAAACTATAACATTCTCCATGGAAACAGGTGTGTCTTTCATTTCTCAATAACATTTTAAACATTTCAGAAACTTTAAGAAAGTGCTGACTTTAAAAGTCTATAGCACATTTTAAACATGCAGTTGAGAATATAAAATAAAGTTAATCATAGAAAACGAATTTCCAAAAGGCAGCAAAGCATCTGGGCCGCCAGACTGGAAACGAGACGGTCTGGTACAGAAGCACCAGGCCGCGGGGAGGCCTCAGTCCCTGCCAGTTTCGACTCACCATGGGGCGCTGAGCAAGTCATTTAACCAGCCCGAGCTTCATTTTTCTCATCTTTAAAATGGAAAAATAAAACTTGTTACGAACTCCCCGAGAATGCTGGGAGGACAAGAAAACATCAATAAACTTCTTGCTGCTCTTCAGAAAAGGATGTTAAAATGCCACTATGATCCCCTAAATGGTACAATTCCTGCTGTTCATTTCAAAACCAGTGCCATACTACACTCCTGTTGTTTGTAATATTCCTGCACTAGATGGCAGCAGAATACCTAAGACTTCCTTCACAAAGATTTCAAAGTCGTTCACATCCCACACGCCCGCACTCTCAGCCCCTGGAGTGGCAGGCTGGCAGGACAGGCGATGCCGCAAGCAGTTGGCCCCCAGCCCATGGGGCCTCCTTGTCCCTCGGGAGCCTGTGCTGAGCAGTACTGGCCGCTGGCCCATGGTGAGCAGTCCAGGGCCTTGAGCTGTCGGCAGAGTGGGTGTGCCCCCCGCCCCGCATGCCCACATTGGAGCTGCAGCCCCATGAGGACCAAAAAGGACCAGCCGCCAGCCCTGAACCGAGGCTGATTTCCATTCCACATGGGCGGAAGGGTTTGGGAGATGTGCTGTATTCAAACACTTTTTAAAAGTCTACTTCTTTATATTAATGTGAAAGAATATTCACATGAAAAAAGTAGATCTCGGAACAGAAAATAGTGTAATATGTTGGTTAAAAAATATAGAGAAAGTAGTAATTATTATCTCTGTATGGTAGGGTTTCAGACTATTTGGTGTTTTTATTTTTTTCTTTTTGGTATTTTCTAGTTGATTTCCTGGTTTAATTTTTAAATGCTAAAAACGAATCTATTTCTGATTAACCAGTATATCTCATTACCTAATAAGAATTGGAAAAATTGAAAAGAATAAATTCCTGGGTAAGAATTCAGTGTATTAAAAACTTCTAAAAGTATTAACCCTGGGAGCAGTGTGAACAAAATGGGGTGGCAGGGGTGGGACCGCTATGACAGGAATCCAGAAGATGGACAGAACAGCACAGAGGGGAGGCTGCCATGCAGACCTCAGGTTCCCTCTAGAACTGAAGACAGGCACTTCCTCTTAGCTATGCGTCTGGAGGGAGGCTGCGCTGCTGCCAACTCATCAGCCAGCCAGGGCCCAGATGCAGGTGACTGACATGTCGCCTGCATGTGAATGCAAAGCCATGTGCACAGAGGCTACAGGAGACCCGTCTTGATCCAAAAGTGATTCATGTGCACAGAGCGTCTCAGGTTTCAGAAGGAGGGCCATAAAAGAACTAATTCAGGCCCATCTTCAACAGACTTTTCCATCTGTACTCTAATACTGAAGACAAGAGAACTGCACTTCCCTGAACAAATTATCTACCGTGTGAAGAATGTGATTCAAAAAAAATGTCTTCTGCCCAGGCCCACTGCTTTTCTGCTATTTTAAAAGCATGTACTTCAGTTCTGTGCTGATAGAGATTCCCAGTATCACAGGGAGTGGCTACTATATCCTTCCACCATATTGCCCTCTGTTTTACATGTTATTTCTAAATATTGAGAAAAATTCAGCCTAGTGTCTGATGTGAACGGTTACTATAATTTAACTAGTAGCGGCCCTGTTCTCTTCCTGCCATCTTCTGTGAAGTCAAAGCCGCCCGGGAACAGTAAGGGGCTGCCCAGGAGCACGCTTCCCCACAGCAGTAGTCTTCAAACTTTTTGAAAGCACAGAAAGCCTTTTTTAAAAAATTAAAATCTTATGCAGAAACCCAATATAAAATAAAATTGGGCTTTTTCTTGTTATAAATGTACAAGTCCTTATTGTCATAGAATAAACCAGCAGGAACAACGCAGCTGCCCTCTGAAGTCTGTGGTTCTGGATGACAGCTGTGGTCTGAACATCTGCCTTGATGCCTAAGTTATTTCTATATTTTATCTTGATTGCATAATATTGAAAAATTGTGGCTGCAAATGGTAACAGTTTTAGACTGTTGCCTTGTAATCTCAGGAGAATTTTTACTTAAACAGACACACCATGAAAAACTTTCTTCTAAGATCTACAAAAAAACAAACTACTGTGCTGCACTGCCATGTGCAAACTTCTCCTTCAAACTGACACTAACAGGGGCTCCTTTTACTGCAGAGTTAGACCTCAAGAAAGTCCATTTTAAAAAGCACCCAGGTGAGCACACTGCCTTAATGGCCTTTTGAAATACTAAAAGTACTCCTGAAATAAAATTCACATTAAATGCTTCCTGAGATCAGCACTACCTTCTCAAATTCACCGCCAAGGGCGGCCCAAGGCTGCTGAGAGCCACCCGGCCGCCCAGGCGCCAGCCCCTGCGCCTCCCCAGGGTGCCCAAGCAATTCCCTGTGCAGCTGCCTCCTGCCAGGCTGCGTCTGAAGAAGGGTCCCTTCGCCTGCTCAAAATGAGTTTAGAAACTACTGGACTAGATGACCTAAGATTTACAGATTCTCTAAGTAATTAATCAACCAATGGTCTATGCAACCTGGAATGAACTTTATCAAAGATGTAAAGCTACTTAGTCTCTGAAAGACAAGGGTGTTGCCTCTGAAAAGAAAGCCATCATGTCAGTACCTGAGGAAAGTAATTGTGAAGACAAAAATACAACACCAAAATCACAGTGTGTGAGTCCCCTAAGTAATAATTTGTCAGAAATGAGAAAGGAAATAGGAAATGAAAGGAGGAAACCAGCATGCATTCAGGGGAGTAACTGCTTTTCCCCCACTGCATTTAAAATGCCAGCCTGCAGGACTGCCAAGAAAGAAGCCTCTCCACAAATTCCTCCATGAAGTAAAATCTCCCTTTTGCCAAACAATGAGGCTTTATCAACAGTGGAATAAAAGCAGCTCTCCTTAAACCCAACTCCTAGTCTTTAAGACAGTAAAAAGGGGAGATGTGGTTCAAGCAGTTGAGCTCCCACCTCCCACACAAGAGATCCCGGTGCCTCCTGAAAAAACAAAAACAAACAAGCAAAACAAAACAAACAAAAAAACACTCAGGGAAGCCTATGAGGCTCAGTGGTTGACACTGGCTTCCCACATACAAGTTCCAGGGTTCAATCCCAGGTACCTCAAAAAAAAAAAGTAAAAGAACTCTGAGTTGTTGTCAATAATTTTATTCCCATATGACTGCATATAAATATTGACCTAGAAATACTGTCTCAAGAAAGTTCCTCCAGAACTTCATTCTAGAGCATCAGAAGCTGCCCCCTGGCCTCTAAGAACACCTTCTAGGAGAGCTGGCCTTGCCCTCAGGCACGAAGCATGCAGGGACCCCAGGCCACGGGGAGAGCACAGCACACAGTCTGCCGGGTGTGGCGCTATGGAGAGCTACTCTCCCAACACCTGAGGTTTGGACTGCTGCCCAAAAAGGGTTAAATCATCAAGAGAGATGCTGATTGGTTGTCTTGGCACAGCGAAAACCAGAGCAAGGAAGCTTCCAGATAGTCAAAAGAACACATTTTCCTGAAATGTTGGCCGCTGACATTTTTTATAAAATGTTTATTTAGAATGGCAATGCTTCCTTTCCCAAATTGCTATGTCTATAGAAAATCTTGAAGAATAAAGAGTTTCAAAAATCAGAAAGTCAGATTATAAGAAAGTAAAAAATGACTATTTGGCAAAACATCTGCACAATTATAATTAATCAAACTGCAACTAAAAACAGGTTCAATCCCCGGCCCTGGTACCTCCAAAAAAAAAAAAAAAATCGGGTAATGCCCTGGACGCATTAAATAAAGCTAATCCTGTATTTTAACACTCCCTGATTAAAGCAAAATTCCAAAGAAGCCAGTGTTCATAAAAAATTATCCATGTGTTACAAAAATTCATTAGAAAAAAAATGTCCAGAAGCCCACACGCTCTTTGGCAATGACTAGATAAACAGCTGTAGAAGGACAGCTACAGAGGTGACCGGGTGAAACCCAGAGGGACAGCTGGGTCTGCCTCCTGGGAGCTCAGGCCCATTTCAAACAGACACATATTGCAGATTGGAAAAACTCAGGCAGCCACGTGGGAAGAGCAGTGAGTCTCTGTACCCTCGCTCAGGTAGAAGCACAAGGTATTTAGGACCGAGGTGGTACCTAAAGAAAAGCAGCCACTCAGTGTGTTTGCTCTTTACTTTTTTTCTAAAAACAAATTCCATTTTAAACATCATCTTTCTTTAAGGCATTTTCATTAATTCTGGTCAGTGAAATTAGGAGCACTGAAGTTAGCAGTGAAAATGTAAGTCAAAAAAGCAAGTTAGTTACTAATCCTCATTCTAAAATAAAACCAGAGTATGATCATACTTGAAATAACCAGGACACTCAATCAGCATGTAAGTGCTCAAAATTAGGCTTAAAAGGAAGAAAATTACCCTTTCAAACAAATAACAGATTGCAGTATTAGCAAAGATTAACAACTTTAAAAAGCTTAATTCACACAATTTGAGTCAAGTTTCACGTCTAAGCATGGAGGACAGAAGCGAGCACTAGAAAGTGCTCTGGTGGAAGAGCTGGTGTGGACGGGCGCGGCGCCCGGACTCTGCCCAGCTGCGTGCTGTACTTACCCCGCTCCACTCCACGCTCATACTCACTTCCTCGCCTCCGTCAGGGCCGCTCTCGTACTTCACCACGTCGGTGTTGAGGCTCTCCCTGCTCCTGCGCTTCTCCAGGCTCTCTGGGTCACTGAGCACTTCTGCCACTCTCTGTTTGTGAACGTGGTCAAGACCCTGTGGGCCAGGACGGGCAGGGGAAACAGTCCAGCCGTCAGCACTCACGCCGAATTAGGCTGCTTCTCTAGGCAGCAGCACCCGTTCCCAGCCTTGGAGGAGGCCAGGTGTGCAGCTGCCCCAAGGGGGCTGGGGTGGGGGTTTGCTGGGGCCCCGCTAAAACTCAGGAGTGTCCAGTCAAGACTTGCATTTCACTGGGTAAAAATTTTACCTCAAAGAAAAAAAAACCTCAATCAAATATTGAGCCCTAGTTAACGATCTGCATGCCGATGTTCTTAGGAGGAAGAGAACTGATGTCTACAAGTTATGTGAAATGCTTTGAAAAAAATAAAAGGATTGATGGGTGCCTAGATGGGAGAGAAGGGACAAGCCAAGTGTAATGACATGGCAATCCCTGAATCCAGACTGCTGGACTGCAGGGACACTGGTATAAGCCTTTGAACTTTTCTGTTTGAAAAGTTTAACAATAAACTGCTAGAAAATGCTGTTTTGACACTATACTCTGGTACTTGAGGCCTCCAAAATAATGACTTGGTTAAAAAATCATGGATTCCTTTATTCTCAGTTTAACACTTTTAAACTAGCCACTCATTTACAAAAGGCATTTTAACAGCAAACTTTCACACGTCGAAAGTGGCACCCGGCAGCAAGCACAGGCCTCAGTTTCCAGTGATATCTTCCCTCACACCCGAGGTGAAGGAAGCCACCTGACCGCCTGTCTGCCCCCTGTGCTCCACCCACCTAAGGCCAGAGGCAAATGTCCTGAGTGGGTCTGGGACTCCAACACCTCCCAGAAATTCCTGTATATTCCCTGAATTTCCTTATAATGAGGCACCAACCACAAAACAGATTATGTGTTTTTGTGACTATTTCAGCAAAGCAGATTTGTGGCCCCTTACCAGGCAAGCAGGAGGGACCATCTTCAGTACAGCATTAGCAGTTGCTTTCTTTAAACTTCTGCAAACCCTCTGTCTATCCTTTGCTCGTTTTATAAATATTAGCCGACTTTTAAAACAAAACCTGGAGTGCTCATGGGGAAGAAGGCTGAGTAGGAAGCTGCAGGAGCAGTCCCTCCACCACAACAGCTACTGAACGGGCAGGAATTGTCTGAATCCACTACTTTGAAACTCTAGAGTCTAGGGGACAACTGTGCAGCATCCAGGGAGGAGCCAGAGGGAGAGGCTGGTAAACTGTAAACACCTATGAATTTCATTCTCGCCCCCAGTCTTGTGGCAGGCAGCAGTGGGGACAGGAGCCCAGGCTCCTGAGGCACCTTGCTGGTGTCAGAGTGGGCTACAAGGGCCCAGGCCCCCCAGACCCGGGCTGTGTGGTCTGACTGCTGATCAGTGCTGACAGCTACTTCAGCTATCTAGGCGACTGGCTCTGAGGGCGGCCACTGTTCCAAGCCCTCTCAGCAAATAGAGG
>JAQZBX010052753.1:0-19047 GCA_029593785.1 Cabassous unicinctus | reverse complement strand
AGGGGGGGAAGTGGGTGTGGCTCAGTGGATAGAGCCCCCGTTTACCATATGGGAGGCCCGGTTCGCTTCCCGGCGCCTCCTTGCCGTGGGCTGATGCAGCAGGACCTCACAGCGGGGGAGGGGGGAGATAGGCAGACGCGGAGAGGACACGCAGTGAATGGACACAGCAGCACGGGCAGCAAGGGGGGGATAAATAAATAAAAAAATAAATAAATCTTTAAAAAAAAAAAGGATATATGGGAACTTTTTGCTATGTAGAAATACTCTACAACTTAATTAAATGGGAGTGTATTGGAAACTACAATCCTTGTAACCTATAGGTTTTTAAGGGTACAAATCTCTGTCATTTCCCCCAAGAATTGTACATATTTACATTATTTAATTAATTAGTTAGTTTGGGGATTTGGTTTTCATTTAAGTATAATTCACATGCAGTAAAATGCACAGATCTTAAGTGTATAGCTCAATGAATTTTGACAATTGCATGCAATTATACAGCCAACCAAAACGGATAGACCCTCAGGATGAGAGTAGATATCTTTCAAATTCATTCCAGTAGTAACCCCAACTGCAATTGTGGTGCCAGACGTGAAATATTTTGCTAAAGCAGATTAAAATGTTTTAGACACGATATGTAGTCATCTATCTAGCAAATGCATTCTCTTCCATCCCTCTCAAAGAAGAACCAAAGCAATTCACACCATGTGAGAAGAACAATCGTGTGCATTTATGGCCTTTCTTCAAAACCAAATTAACTCTCCACCTCTCTGTCATAATAGAGTTCAGAGGGGCCTGGACCATCTGCACATTCCACATAACATTATAATGGTCGTCTATATCAATGATATAATGATAACTGGACCAGATGACCAAAGTAGCTAGTATGTTGAAAGCTTTGGTAAAACACTCGTATTCCATCAGGTTTAAGATAAACCTTATGAAGACCCCAAAGCCCACCATATCAGTAAAGTTTTGTAGGACGCTAGTGATCTGGGATATGCCAGGATTATCCTGTATAAAGTAAACAAGTCATTACATTTCACACTCCAGGTTCTGGAGACAGCATATTTCACACTTGTGAATGCTGTGACATGGAAGGCTGACAGCTTTTAATGAGATCCAGAGAAGGAAAGGGCTCTGCAGCAGGTCCAGGCTGTAGTACAAGCAACCTTGTCCACTTGGACCAAATAACCCAGCAGACCCTATCTACTGGGTCTGAAGAATCTGTGATGAGGAAAAATGCTATGTGGATTTCATGGCAAGCTCCAATGAAAGAATTATAACATTAGGCACCAGAACCTATGGTTCTGGAGTAAGGCCATGACATCTGCAGCAGAGAATTAGCCATAGTGAAGGAAGTGGAACAGCCAAGATCAGTCATGAGCATGTTCAGAGGGCACAAATATGGTGTATGAGCAAATGACCCAGACTCCTATGACAACCATTGAAAAAGCAATGGTGCCTCTCCCATAGTCCAGACCTGCAGTGGGTGGTACCTTATGCTTAGAGGAGAGAGGTGAAAAGGCCAAACATAGTTACAGATGACTCAGTATGTCAGTCAACAAGTGGCTGCTCTTATACTACATCCTCACCCAGATGGAGGATCTGAAAGAAAATGATGATGGAGAAATCATCCCAAAAAGCAGCCTTACATTTGGGTTGCCCCTTCAAAGTCCAGCCCCCTTGCTCTTATTCAAGATATCTCTGAAGATGTATTCTAGCTCCATAGTACACTGCAGGATCAGTTGGGATCTCTATTGCAATTGCATCACAGTTCAACTTCTCCCTCTGCCCAGTCCTGCTTCACTCATATCCATATAGACTTTGTTCCCAAGGCACATCCCAATAAACTACCTGAACATAAATCTCCATTTCCATTGGCTTTCCAGGAAACCCAATCTGAACAATTAATAAAAATAATCAATATAATAAGTCAGGATTTAGAAAGTTTTTGAGTACCAAGGAGGAATGCTAGTCCTTCCAGGAAATGCAAGTTGTCCATTTTAATACTTATTTTTTAGTTCTCTGCTTTCTGAAAGTGAAGACATTTAATCTGAACTGCAGTGTAGACTTTGTCAAGTTCTATGTGAGATTGTCACACTGCTGCCTGAAAGCAGAGGGCGCTTTAGCCTGGAACATGTGCAAAACATTACTTTCTCATTACTTTTCTGCAACAAGTGGGGAGGGTAGCTCCCAAAAGGCTAATGTTTGCTGGTGGAATTGAGAGTTCTCTAGAGATCCACTTATTTTATATATATATATATTTAAAGGCAAGGAAGGTGGTGGAGCCAGTGGCCACTGGACAGTTTCGGGGCAGGGAAGGGAAAAGCAGTTGTAACACAGGGGCTTTTTCGGGACTTGGGAATTATCCTGAGTAACATTGCAACGACAGATAAGACCATTTTACATCAGCATATAACATGCAGAACTGTGTGTGAGAGAGTGTGGTCTACAATGTAAACTATGACCCATGCTTAATGGCAAAGCCCCAAGATGTGTATATCCACTGCAGGTGATGTGCCACACTAATGAAAGATGTTTTTGTGGGATGTTATGGGAGGTGTGGGAGGTGGGGAACACGGGAATCCTTGTAATTTTTGTGTAATATTTATGCAATCTTAGCATCTTTTAAAATATAAAATAAATAAATAAAGGCAAGGAAGGTAATTAATGTCCAATAATGAAGAAAAGACACATAAAAGTATAGGAATAACCATACTTGGAGAGTGTTATTCAAAAGGCAAATATTTCTTTTCTCCTTTTCTTTGGCAGATTTTTTAAAAATGGACCTTAGGTGCACAGAACTGCATTGATCAAAATCCTAAATCATTTGTTCAGAAAAGGCCCTCTTGTATTTATTTGTTATTCATTTGTTGGTTTGTTAGGACCAACTTGAAACCACTATCCAACAGAAAACTAGACCAATGACAAGAATTCACATCTACCTGTGTAATTCTCGCCCATCCCATCACCCTATCCCACCTTGAAACTTGTGTTTATCATTACCTTACTTTCCTTTTGATAGGTTACTTACATTTACATGAATTCATTTATATTACATATTTTGTTTTATTGTTTTTAAGGTTATAAAATGATATCCACTTTAGTATGTTATACTTCACAATGAAAAATGATTATTAAAGGTATCATGGAGGTTGTAATCTTTGGGGATTTTTTTCACTTAAAATTTTTAATCCTAAGATTCACCTATATTGTCATATGCAGCTGGGTTCATTCATTCTGATTACTTACTTTTTTTTTCTACTTTAAAGATATTGTTTTAACTCAGAACAAAACACAGATCTCATCCATTTCTAGAAATTCATCCACAGGCATCTGGGCTTATTTTCTTAACTATTCCTTAAGAAATTAAATTTTAATTAAATTTTTTTTTATTTCCTCTCTTTTATTGCACAACATCTTCATTTACTTTATACTGTATCTTATACATGCCTTTATTTTTCTTTTTCCAACACAGTTTCAAAGAACCTTGGAATCTCTTGTTTAGTCTCAGGAGGAGAGGTGCTTGTTTTTCAAGAAAACCTGGACAGAGAAACTCAAAATGGCTTTAATATAATGCCACATTTGAACAGCCCCTGTGCCTGCACATAAACCTTGTTCTTGTGGGTCCCTTAAGCCCACCTGAGGCCTTACACCAGTTGAGCTGTTTGTAAAGGTTCATTTGGATGGGAATAAAGAAATCTTCTGTGGTATTGAAAACACATCCCTCAGAGAATAAAGGACCAAGCTGTTGGGCATAATGAAAATCAAGTATTAAACCTAAGCCGTACAGGCACTTCACACACCTGGAACAACAGCCTGATGCTTTGGAGAGACAATGGCAGAAAACGAATCTCATGTGTATTCCAGATGGTTCAGAAGGATCACAGACAAAAAGCGCTCCTCCCCACCCCCTTCTCGAGCAACTCCGATGAAAATTTCCTCAGACTCTCAGCTAAATACTAGACACTAAGTGGTTGAATAAACTCCTGAAATGTGACAGGTTATCCTTATTCTCCCAATTTGTATGTGAATGTGAAGTTATCTTGAGGAAAGAAATTACAAACACCCAAACATTAAGATTGTACTGACTTCTTAGTGAGTGTAGTAACTAACAAAACACACAGATCTCCACACTGAGATGAATACAGATGGGAGTTTAAAACACAGAGTTCCACAGTGGTGGAGAGGCTGGGAGGGAGAGAGAAATCCCCACCTATAAAGGACAGCAGCAGTGGAGGGTGCAGCACCATTTCTGCAGATACGGAGAGAACACAGTCCCACCTTCACAACAGCTTTTAAAAGAGCAAATATTTTCTATTCATTTTAAAGAAAATTATGTTTGTGAGACTAGAAAATTGTGTGGATGCAAATTCTCCAACCTAGTAATTATCTCTGATCCATTTCAATAAGCAAAGGTTTGGGGAAATAATTCATGTATGAATCATTTTCACTGCTTTTTATTTGCAGAATAGATTGGAACTGTATGAATAAGAGACCTTCAACTCCTATTAACATTTTTGAATGCAATAGAAGCTCTTCAGAAATTAAAAGACAAACATTGGTAAATCAATAAAAGAAAACATTATTTTATTTCACCTTGGGCTCAGCCACCCACTGCCTTTTTCTCTCCATCCTTGGGAATTTTTCTTTTTAGTTGCCCCAGATAGATTGTAGACGAGGCTGTGAGGAAGTGGGTGGGGGGAGCATTGCTGCTTAAGCAAAGGTGAGACTTCATGGAAAGGAACAAGCAAATTTGGCTGGACATGGGGAATTAGTTGTTGAGGAGGAAGCAGATTGTGGAGGAATTTGAATGTCAGGATAATTGGAAGCCACAGAGGCCACTGGGGTGAGTGTGTGTGTACGCACGCATGTGTTTGTGTGTGTTTGTGTGTGTGTGTAGGGGGTTGGCGGTGTCTCAGGGTTTAGGATAACATGTAAAAGGCAGTAAAGTATCAGAGCACCACAATTAAAACTGAAGGACTGCAGCTGAAAAAAAAAAAACCTTGGCAAGTCACTGACCTTATCTAAGACAAAGTTACCTCCTCTCTAAAATGGGATGATATTAACAATTCATGGAGTGGTTGAGAGAATGAAATAATCTTCATAACGTACCTGGCACATTGTAAGATTAAGTGTAAATGTTAGACATGATTATCATTAGCACCATCATTATAATTTTCATTTCAGGAAAAATTAATTCTCTATATGAGTTAAGTAGAAATATCCATCCACTATTGTACATAGCTATGATTTAAAGAACCCAATAATAAGCAATAGTATAAAACAACTAGGACATGTGCTGTTTTCATTTTGAACAACCATAAAAAATATATACCTTTCTTGGAATAGCCACTGCAAATTCCTTATTTAAAATATCATTAAGGCACAGTGAACTTTACCTCTTGAAATTGCAAAGAACAAACACAGGTGAACTTCAACTTAAGTTTTGCTGTACATTTTCTGAGGGGAGAAAAACTGCCTTAGGTCTAGAAAGAAGAGTGAACTCACATCTCAAAGGCAAGTCCATGCAGAGAACATACAGTCATGGCTGCATCGGCTGAGAAACGCCTCCCTCGGGGAGGAGCAGTATAGCTACAGATTGTAGCAGATGGGGATTATGTTTTCTTTGTTTGGCTTTATGAGTCTGAAGCACAAGAACAGGATGGCATTACTCAATTGCAGAATTAGGCAATTTCATACCCAACTAGTGCCTCCAGTTTTCTTTTTATTAAAGGAATGAGGAAATCCAAAGGAAAAGCCACGCTCATTTTCTAAATAAGCTGCTTAAAAGTCAAGAAAAACAGATTTATGTTACCTATTTAAGTGGATGGCTGTGTGAGGCAAAGGAAAGTCTACTGGATGGGGTTTCTGAGATCTAATTCCAGCTCTTCACTTAGTGAGTGGTAGACTTTGTGTTAACTCACTTATAAGAGGGTCCTTCTAGGTCTCAAATTCTAATTCTATATTAGTCACACTTTACATATTAGTGTCTCCTATCTCCTTCATACCAGGTCTAACCTTTTGCTCTATTAAAAACCTGTAGGAGTTTTCCATCTTCTTAAGTGTTCTAAAATGCTTGCTATGCTCTGCCTTGGGATATTCTAAACTGTTTGACTATCTATTTTCCTCTATTTGACTCTAAGATCCTTTAAGGTAGGAGTTTTTTTTATTATTATTATTGATATGTGTATCCCCCAAATCATTTACCAATATATTGTGAATGCAAAACAAGAATGACTGAAGTATGCAAGGCTGGTTTAAAATTTGAAAATCACTGAATTTATCCATCATATCAAAAGAAAAATCATATAATCATATCAAATGATGCAGAAAATTCATTTGACAATATCCAACACCAACTCATGATGAGAACTCTTGGTAAACTAGGACTTAGTAAACTAGAACCTTCTCAACTTGATAAGTAACATTTACAAAATATCTATGGCTAACAAACATTTAATGGTAAGAGACTGGATGCTTTCCCCCTAAGATCAGGAAAAAGGCAAGCATGTCTTCCGTTGCCTCTCTTATTCAACAGTGCATGGGAAATCCTAGCTAGTATAATAAGACAAGAAAAAGAAATAAAAGGTATTCAGATTGGAAAGGAAGAAATATCTTTATTCACATTTCCACCAAGAAGAAAAACAATCATAAATATTTCACATCTAACCATGGTGCCCCAAATTACAAGAGGCAAGCACAGGCAAAACTGAAGGGAGAAATAGATGTCTCTACAGTAATAGTTGGAGACTTCAATACATTACTCTCATCAATAGATAAAACAGACATTTACAAAACATTACACCTAACAGACCTAACAGACATTTACAAAACATTACACCCAAAACAGCAGGATATACATTCTTCTCAGCTAATGGGTTATTCTCCAGGATAGACCACATGTTAGGTCACAAAACAAGTCTCAATAAATTTTAAAATATTGAAATTATACAAAGCACTTTCTCTGACCATAATGGAATGAAGCTGAAAATCAATAATAGACAAAGAATTGGAAAATTCACATATATGGAAGTTAAACAACACTCTCTTGAAACAATCAGTGAGTCAAATAAGAAACTGCAAGGAAAATCAGTTAATATCTCAAGACTAATGAAAATGAGAATACGGCATAACAAAGCTATGGGATCCATCTAAGGCAGTGCTGAGATGTTTATAGCCTTAAATGCTTATATTAAAATAGAAGAAAGCTAAAATCAAAGACCTAACTGAACACAGAGAGGAACTAGAAAAAGAAGAGCAAACTAATCCCAAAGCAAGCAGAAGGGAAAAATCAGAAAGACTGGAGCAAAAATAAATGAAATTGAAAATGAAAAAATAATAAAATTAACAAAACCAAAAGTTGGTTCTCTGAGAAGATCAATAAAATTGACAAACTTAGCTAAACTGTCAAAAGCAAAAAGAAATAGATTCAAAAAATAAAATCAGAAATGGGGGGGACATTACTACCGAGCTCACAGAAATAAGATCATAAGAGGATATACTGGACAACTGTATGTCAACAAATTAAACAACCTACATAAATGGACAAATTCCTAGAAACACATAAGCAGCCTACACTACCTCTGAAAGAAACAGAAGACCTCAACAGACCTATTACAAGAAAAGACATTAAATCAGTCATCAAAAACCTCTCAACAAAGAAAAGCCCAGGACCAGATGACTTCACACATGAATTCTACAAATTATTCCAAGAAGACTTAATACCAATGCTGCTCAAATTCTTCCAAAAATTGAAGAGGAGGGAACACTATTTAACTTATTCTATGAGACCAACATCACCCTAATACCAAAGACAGATAAAGATTCTACAAGAAAAGAAATTATAGAAGAAATTATTTCTCTTATGAACATAGATGCAAAAATCCTCATTAAAATACCAGCAAACAGAATCCAACAGCACAGTAAAAGAATTACACACCATGATAAACTGGTTTTATTCCAGGTATGTAAGGGTGTTTCAATATAAGAAAATAAATTAACATAATATGCCACATTAACAAACTGAAGGGGATAAACCACATGATTATCTCAATTGACCCAGAAAAGGCATTTGACAAAATCCAGCACCCTTTCTTGATAAAAATACTTCAAAAGAAAGGAAAAGAAGGGACTTTCCTAAACATAAAAAGGGGCATCTACGAAAAAACCACAACTGACACCATACTCAACGGTGAAAAACTAAAAGTTTTCCCACTAAGATCAGGAGCAAGACAAGGATATCCACTGTCACCACTGTTATTCAATATTTTGGGGGGCGGATGTGGCTCAAATGGTTGGGCGACCTGGGTTCGATCCCCGGGACCTCTCGGTAAAATAAAAATATATATATAGAAGGCGCATGGGCTGCCAGGCTCTGTGTGCCGGTGAGCCGCCAGGCCCCGGGAGCCATGCAGCAAGATGATGACGTAAAAGGAGAGAGACAAGACGAGATGCTCCGAAAGCTCTGAAAACCAGGAGCCAAGGTGGCGCAGATGACAGAACACCTCTCTTCTACATCGGAGGTCTCCAGGATCAAATCCTGGTGAAGACTGAAGGAGGAGGATGAAAAGAGAAGAAACAGACACAGAGAATTGCCCAGCGAATGGACACAAAAAAAACAGCAAATGGGGAAGGGAGGGTTTAAAATGGGTCAAGTAAATAAATAAATCTTTAAAAATAAATATATATATATATTTTGCTAGACGTTCTAGCCATGGAAGTTAGTCAAGAAAAAATAAAAGGCATCCAAATTGGAAGGAAGAAGTAAATCTTTCACTATTTGCAGATGACATGATCATGTATATAGAAAGTCCTGAAAAATCTACAGCAAAGCTATTAGAGCTAATTAACAAGTTCAGCAAAATAGCAGGATACAAGAGCAACATGCAAAAATCAGCAGTGTTTCCATTCACCAGTAATGAGCAATTTGAGGAGGAAATCAAGAAAAAAAATTCCATTTAAAATAGCAACTAAAAAATCAAATATCTAGGAATAAATTTAACCAAGGCTGAAAAGGACTTGTACACAGGAAACTAAAAAACATTGCTAAAAGAAATAAAATGGACCTAAATAAATGGAAGGATATTCTGTGTCCATAGATTGGAATTGAAATATTGTTAAGATGTCAATTCTACCCAAAATGATTTATGATTCAATACAATCCCAATCAAAATCCTAATAGCTTACAGAAATGGAAAAGCCAATTATCAAATTTATTTGGAAGGGTAAGGGACTCAAATAACCCAAAATGTCTTTAAAAACAACGAAGTTGAAAGACTCTCACTTACTGACTTTAAAGCATATTGCTTAGTGACAGTGGTAAAAACAGCATGATATTGGCATAAAGATAGACATATTGACTAATGGAATGGAATTGAGAGTTCAGAAATAGACCCTCACATCTACAGTCAATTGATTTTTTCCCCAAAGATTTATTTATTTATTTTATTTTTTCTTTATTTATGCCCCCGCCTCCCCTGGATGGTTTTCTCATCTGTCTGCTTCATTGTTTGCTCGCCTTCTCCAGAAGGCATCCAGAACCAAACCTGGGACCTCCCACATGAGAGATGAGTGCCCCAATGGCCTGAGCCACATCCACTCCCCATGGGCTGCCACGTCTGCTGGCTTGTGGCATCTGCTTGTGTCTAGCTCGTTTGCAGCAGGGGTGGTATCTAGCTCCTTTGCAGCACAGACAGTGTCTAGCTAACTGCAGCTTGTCTTCTTTTTAGGAGGCACTGAGGCCTGTACCCAGGACCTCCCATGTGGTAGGCAGGGGCCCAACTGGTTGAGCCACATCTGCTTCCCCACCAATTGATTTTTGACAAGGCCACTGTGATGGTTAGTCTCATGTGTCAACTTGTCAAGGTAATTGTGCCAAGTTGTTTGGTCAAGCAAGCACTGGGCTAATTGTAATACAAGGACATTTATGGACTTAGTTACCAGTGAGTTTACTGCATAGATAGCTGATTACATCTACAACAGCCAAGAAGTGTCAGCAATGAGTGACACTTTATCCAATCAGTTGAATGCCTTATAAGGGGAAGTGATTTCAGCATTCAGAGAGAATTTCCCAGCTCATCTTTGGACAGCCAGTATCTCACAGAACCTCATCAAGGACCTTTATTGGACTTTCATTGGAGCCTCTGGTTTGCAGCCTGCCTGTGGAACCTGGACTTGTGCGTCATGTGATAGACTTATAAAATCTCATACTATTGACAGATATTCCCTGTTGATTCTGTTTCCCTAGAGAACCCTGACTAATACAGCTTGGTATCAGGAGTAGGGTAGTGCTTTTGCAATTACCAAAATGCTGGAACAGTTTTTTAAATGGGTAAGGGATATAGGAATTGTGAGATGCTTGATGGAAAAGGCCTAGATTGCTTTGCAGAGACTGTTGGTAACAATATGGGGCCTAAAGTTGTTTTTGATAAGGCCTTAGAAGGAAATAATTGTGAGACAGATGCTAAAGAGACTTTTTATGAGGGCTTAGAAGTAAATGATCAAACTATTATTGGAAACTGGAGGAAAGGTGATCCACGTTTTAAAGTCACAGAGAACTTAGCAAGATTAACTCCTGATGTTTTATGGAAGGAAGAATTTGAAAATGGTGAGTCTGGGCATCTAGCTTAAGAACTTTCCAAAGTAAACCCGGAGAACGTGGCTTGGCTTCTTCTTGCAGCTTATAGCAAAATGCTAGACAAGAGAAATATGCTAAGGACAGAACTGCTGGGCACAAAGAAAACAGAAACTGATTCTGGAAATTCCAAGCCTCTGGAAATCAAGCTCCCAGACAATAGTGCTCCATTTGAGGACTTAACTAAACTTGGAACTAGTAAGTCAGGATTGGAGATGCAGTTATCTTGGAAAGACTTGTGGAGAGTCTTGCTGTCTGATGGCTTGGACCCCTACTTCCTGTTTGCTAAACCAACAAACTTTTTGAGAGAGCTGTTTGAATAAAATCACTGTCATCCTGGAATAAAAGGGACATGGAAAGGAGAGATTGAAGGAGAAACAGCTTTAAGAGGAAAATCATGGAAGCTGAGACCTGGAATTAGGACATCACTTTGGGCCAAGAGATGAACCCCACCCATGTATACAGAGAGGGTAAGTTTGCCCCAGCAGTTGAAGAGGATGGATGTTCCCACCTGATGTTCAGGGAGAGTTTTGCTGCCCCAGGGTACAGAATGGAGCACATTCCTCAAGGATTAAGGTGGTTAAGTTCAGCACCCCATCAGTCTGAGAGGGTTGTGCCTGTCCCCCATGGATTAGGGAAGGCCAGGTGGTCAACTTGCTCTGAGATGGTTGAGCCTGTATGTCAAAGGTTAGGGAGGATGTTGTCTTCACTTCACTGTATTAGGGGGCCTAAGACTCTAACCCAAAGATTGGGTAAGGTGTGGCAATCACTCCAATGCTCTTAAAGCATGAGGTCTAGACCTTGGTTGTCACCCAGATGCTTGATGAAGGTGGAACCAAGAAAATGGCTGCTGGGCAAGCCTGTGGATAGGGTGGATCCCCATGTGGCACCAAGGAGAAGAAACCATCACAGCCACCAACTGAGAAAGAATGGTTTTGTCAACAAATAGTACTGAGAAAACTGGATAACCATATGCAAAAGAATGAAAGAGGATCACTATCTCACACTGTAGCAGTTTGATGTTGAATTCCAAAAAGAAATACTGATTATGTTTGTAGACTGGTCTGTTCCTCCGGGTGTGATTAAATTTTGATTAGGGCTTTGATTGGGCCACATCAGTAGTACATTGAGTCTCTGCCCCCTTGGTGGGCAGGAACTCACAGAGAAAAGACATGGTAGAGGACTGAGTGTAGAATTTTGAGCTGGAGCCCTGAGAAGTAGACACACAGGAGAAGAACACAGAGGAATAGAGACAACTCCATAGACACAGCAGAGGCCGTAGGAAGAGAGAGAGCCTGATAGTCTACAGCTGACCTTGTGGAAAGAACAGAGCAGCTGAGCCTGGAGAGGAACGATCCCCAGGAGAGAGACAAGACTTATTCCAGCCTACAGTTGATATTGGAAGAAGCTGGGACCACAAAGCCTGAAGAGGAAGAAGGAGGCTAAACCCTTGCAGATGTTGGCAGTCATCTTGCTCCAATATGTGGCAACAGACTTTGGTGAGGGAAGTAACTTATTATGCTTTATGGCCTGGTAACTATAAGCTTCCATCCCAAATAAATACCCTTTTATAAAAGCCAACAGATTTCTGGTATTTTGCATCAGCACCCCTTTGGCTAATACACACACCATATACAAAAAATAACTCAAAATGGATCAAAGACCTAAATATAAGAGCCAGGACTATAAAACTCCTAGAAGAAAATGTAGGAAAGCATCTTCAGGGCCTTGTATTAGGCAATTGTTTCTTAGGCTTTACACCCAAAGTACAAGCAACAAAAGAAATAATAAATGCGACTTCATCAAAATTAAAAACTTTTGTTTATCAAACTACTTTGTGAAGCAAGTGAAAAAACAACCTAATCAATAGGAGGAAATATTTGGAACCCACATTTTCTATAAGGGTTGAATATCCAGATATATAAAGAAATCCTACAACTCTACAATAAAAGACAAACAACCTGATTTTAAAACAGGCAAAAGACTTAAATAGACATTTTCCATAGAGGAAATACAAATAGCTGAAAAGCACATGAAAAGATGCTCAACATCATAGCTATTAGGGAAATGCAAATCAAAACCACAATGAAATATCATTACCTGCTAGAATGGCCACTAGTAAAAGAACAAAAAACTACAAGTGTTGGAGAGGATGTAGAGAAATAGGAACACTTATTCATTGCTAGTAGGGATGAAAAATGGTACAGCAACTGTGGAAGACAGTTTGGCAGTTCCTCAGGGATGTAAGTATAGAATTACCATACGATCCGGCAATCCCACAACTAGGTATGTACCCAGATTAACTGAAAGCAGGGACTCAAACAGATTATTTGCACAGTGATGTTCACAGTGGCATTATTCACAATTGCCAAAAGATGGAAGCAATCCAAGTGTTCATCAACTAAAGAATAGATAAACAAAATATGGTATATACATACAAAGGGATATTATTCAGCCATAAAAAGGAATGAAGTCCTGGGAGCAGATGTGGCTCAAGTGGTTGAGCACCTGCTTCCCACATGGGAGGTCCCGGGTTTGGTTCCCAGTGCCTTCTAAAAAACAAAAAAAAAAACAACAAACAAATGAAAAAACCAACTCAGGGGAGCTGATGTAGCTCAGTGGTTGAGCACTGGCTTCCTACATACGAGGTCCTGGGTTCAATTTCTGGCCCCCTTGGTACCTCAACAACAAAAAAAAAAGTTAAAGAAAAAAAAAAAAGGAATGAAGTCCTGATGCATGTGACACCATGGATGAACCTTGAGGACATTAGGTTGAGTGAAACAAGCCAGACACAAAAGGACAACTATTTTATGATCTTACTGTTATGAGCTAATTATAATATGCCAGGTCATAGAGTTAGAATCTAGAATATAGGTTATCAGGTGATAGATTGAGGTTAGAGAATGGGGAATTGGTGCTTAATTTGTACAGAATTCTTATTTAGGTTGATGGTATGAACTTTAATATCAAGAGTAGATTGCTAGAGGAAATTATAGATATGATTATCAAGTAGATCCCTCATGTAAGAGAATCATTAGCTTTCTAGTCTGGGGATAGAGACTATATTTGGGAAAGAGGGTGGTCTTCTTATAGGTTAATCTGAATTATTTCCTCATTTATGATGGAGAATTCTACACATCCCAAATACCAAACCAACCACAAAACAATGAATAACATGGAAGTAATATACTATAGTGAAAGAGATTAGAAGAATGAGATTCAGTTCCAATTCTGCTAAATGAATGTTATAAAATATTTGTTTCATTTACTCCCACTGAAAAAAAAATCAGCAAAGTGTCATATACACATCAATTAGCATTAATATCCTGCTATTTTTTTAAAAAAATAAAACAGCAAGAATTAAGTGCCAGTAGGATGTTATCCAATGAGAAATCAGCAGTTCAACAAATCTATTTCTTAAAACAAAAAATTGTTTATAAAAGTTCAATTTGAATATTCAAATAGAATATTAATGTAGTCTTAAAAGAATTCTTGAATAAAAACATTTTGTTTTGAATATTTACAAAGGAAATAATCACCCCTAATTTAATTTGTTTTATAAATGCAAATTTCATAATTAAGTTCCCTTAAAGTGAACTTATAGGTGAGATTTTTTTTTTAAATCAAAGTTGATATTCCAAAACATACAAAGAAAGATGTAAAATAAAACAATTTCCTCCAAGTCTGGTTTTTATAACTATAAGGAATTAAATTCTAAATTATTTAAATCAAAGTAGCAAAAAGATAAAAATCAGAAAGTTAGACCAAATTTTCTGATGATACAGAAACATTGCCAAAAAACAGATACAACTTTAAAAAATTATATAGAGGCGACTGAGATTTGCTTTCAAATAATCCAGGAAGTGAAGGGAAAAGAGTAATAGATGAAGCAAGATTGACCATGTAATATCACTTGTTGAGTCTAGGATTATTATGTTACTCGCTTTGTATTTTTTGCATATGTTTAACAGCTTAAAAGTTACATATATCTAGCCTAGAACAAATCAATGTTGTTCCTATTTTGTCCCATTAGACTGCCTAACTCCCTCTTCCTAAGTCCCTTATTTTGATCTGGAAGACATCTCAGAGGGATCTTCTAGTCTAATTCTATTTCTTTTATGTTTAGAAAAGAAACTGAGGCCTCAAAAATGCCTGCTCATTCTTAAAGAGTCAATTCATGCATTACTGCCTTTTTCAAGTCTTTCCCTGAGGGTTGGCTTTTCCTCCTCCTTACTTCATTCATTCATTTATTGAGCACCTTTTCTGTGATAGGCATTTTACTGGATTTTGAGGCTATCAGGACAAATAAGATATGGTCCCTGTCTTTAAGGAGTTTGTAGTCCATTTTAGGTGGGAGATAAGTAACAATTTTAACACAGTGTGATAAATGTTATAGTAGGGCTGTGCCAGGATGCTATGCTATTTTATAGGAAGGGAGATACCTTATCCATGCCAGTGGAGAGGAGGGGTGGGGACTGATGGTCAGAGCTTTGTGGAGGAGGTGGTACCTAAGCTCATTCTTAAAGGGAAATTTTAAATTTTCAGGTGATTAAGAGGGGAGAAGAGGGGAAGGAACTTCTGGTAGAAGTACAGCATAGGCAAAGGTCTAGAGTTGGAAAACATCAATTCAGCACTGATTGAATTGTGTTCAGTGTGTCTGGAGCACTGAGGGTAGGATTAGAAAAAGAATGAAGACATGCCAAGGGAAGAGTGACAGATGAGGCTAGAGAAGGAGGCACATGTTCAGGATGTGGAGGCTCTAATATGCCTCAAAAAATGCCTGAACCTTATTTTCTTGGCAATGTGGAAATATGAAGTATTTAAACAGAGGAATGGTATGATCATATCTAATAGGTAGAAATCTTGCTTTGACTGCATCATGAAGAATCGACTGGAAGAAGGAAAATTGGAGTGAGTTTGGCATCCACAATAAAAATACAAATAAGAAATGGTAAGGGTCTACTAAAGCCATGCCAGTACAAATATCAATAGGAAGCCATATTTAAAAGTTGTTAACTCACAGAATTGGTGAAAGATTGGATATACAGAGGGGAGAAGATTTAGAAGTCATCTATTCTGACTTCTGGGCTTGGGTAAGTGGTGGGTGGTGGTGCCATTCATCAAGATGGAGATACTGTAGGTGTGTTATAGGTGTAGGTATGGAGGGAGGGGGAATAAGCTGCTATATAGTTTTGGATAATTGTGGCCGTTTTAGATTATTTTATGAATCCCCAAAAGAGAGAGATTATGTTTGTAAACTAAATCTGTGCTTCTGGGTGTGATACCCTTTGAATGCATTTAATTCAGCTGAAGGGATTTTGATTAGATTACCTGTTAAGATTCATTTAGAGCTTTTGATTTGACTATGTCAGTGGGCATGACTCAAGTTGAGTCCCTCCCCCTTGCTGGGTGTGATATAAATGGACACTCACTCCAACAGACACAGGAAGAGTGAGCTCTGTCATTTTTGATCCTGCCATGTGACAAAAAGGAGAAGGCTCAAACAGCTGAGGTCCCAGGGAGAGATGAGCCATTTGCTTGATAGCTTCCAGCTGAGATTGGGAAGAGAGCAGAACAGCAGAGACTGATATAGGAGGCCCGGAAAGAAACAAGCCCTATGCCAGGAGAGAGAAGACTACAGGATCACTTAAGCACGAAGCCTCAAGAGGCTCGGCCCACGGAGCTCAAGAGGAAAATGTGAACCTGAAGCGTCAGGAGAAACCAGCCAGGGATCGGTGACCATCTTGCTTCGACATGTAGCAACTGACTTTGGAGAGAAAGTACCTCTAGAGGTGCCTTGATTTGGACTTTTTATCGCCTTGGAACTGTAAGCTTTTACCTAAATAACTCCCCTTTATAAAAGCCAACAGTTTTCTGGTACTTTACATTGGCACTCCTTTGGCAGACAAAAATCTAGGATTTAAGCGTTTATGTGCAAGTGCCCATATGCAACCAAGAATGGGGAGGTAGAAGAGAGATATATCAGTTTTGAGTATATAAATTGGAGTTAAAGTCTTGGGGGTGTATGGTACCACCCATAGAGAGTGTTGAGAGTGGAATTAAAGAAGGCTGAGGTTTGAGGAGCGCCAAGGAGATTGAAAAGGTAAAGCCAGAAGTGGAGAAAACTAGGGTGAATAGAATTGTATCATGGAAGCCAAAATGGGGCATTTCAAACAGGTATGAATAGCAACAGTAAAATGCTGCAGAGAAAATAAGGTCTGAAAAGCATCCACCACATTTAGCAACAAATGATCACTTAGGGTAGGGCAGCTTCAGAGGAGTGGTGGAGGAAGAGGAAATAAATTGAAAGTGTTTTTCTGAACCTTTAAAAAATATTGCTATGAAGCAAAGAAGACAGAAAAGGAATGGGGGTTTGTAATTTGAACAAGATTACATATTAGAATGGGGCCTATGCAATGAGAGAAATGAAAGTGGGGATGGGGAGGAAAATAATAATAAAATAAGAGACGGGACTTATTTCCATGAAATGGATATTATATCTTGAACTGAGGAGTAGGATTGGCTCAATTGTCAAAATCTGGGGCAAATAAGAGGTTTTAATTCTCATCTGAAGTTGGAGACCAGGCATATGCATAGTGGCATAAATCCACTCAGTTCTGTAGTTTTCTTCAGCAACACTTTAGCAAACTATGTTAGGAAAAGAGAAAGCAGGTATATGGATTTATTCAAGATTGAGGTTTGAGATGAGGGTGAAATAGATATAGAAAAAAATTAGGATGCTGAAAATGCTGGCAAATGAATGGCCAACATTATGCACCGTGAAGTGTAGGCCAACTAGGGAAAGAAGTAAGGTCATGAGAATGGCAATGAGCTGGATGGAAAGAAGGATTCGGAAAGCTCTGAGAAATGGATTGAAGGCTGGCAATGGAACTGAGGGGTAGCTGAGGGATGAGGATGATTTTGTGTAAGAGCAGAGTTGACCAGGGGCACTTGCATTTTGAGAGGTGGAAGGGGATTGAGTGGTGAGAGAATACCAAAATTGAATAGCATTAAGTCTGAGATTTTAGGCAGGTTTGCTGGAGATCTTGCTGAAGACCAGCTGCTGTGATCTCCCCACCCTGGCTCCCACCAAAAGATTGCCTCTGTTGCTTAGTGACACAAATGAAAGGATGGCGAGAAACTACTCAGATGCTTTTTAGAGGCTGAAACTGGAGACTGCCCATTTTTCACCCACCTCTAAGAAGCTGGTTATTTCTCAAAAGAATTGGTGATGGGGGGACTTCCGGGAAGATGGCTGACTAGTAACACACAGGAATCTCTTCTCCAGAAAAATAGCTAGAGAACAGGCTGAAACAGACCCAAAATAGATCTTCTAGGGTTTAGGACAGCAGGGGAAGGCTGCACACCACCGAGAGGAGAGAGGGACAAAAGAGAGAAATCGTGACAACAGAACCAGAACCGTGAGTTTTTAACCAGCAGCGGTGGCTGCTGCCGGCACCCTCCCACACACTCTTTAGAATTCTCGGGCCTCTGGGCCTGCCACTACAGACAAAGGGGGCTCCAGATATCTACCACTCCCGGAAAGGGGAGAGAGAAGGACACAGCCTTAGGCCGACTCAGGTTCTGAGGTGCAAATTTGGGCTGCGGAGCACCACAGACCCCTCCACACGGCAGTTTGCCCTGGGAGCCTAGGAAGGACTGGAGAAATCCGACCCTCGCAATCTCCCTCTCTTATAGCCTGGACTAATTGTTGAGGACTCCACAGGAGAGGGGAGAGAGAGCCTGGGGCTGACACCCTGCTTTTGACTCCCAGGTTTGGTCTGCCCTGTCCCGAGAGCCAGTCCAGGCTGGGTGGGGCTGCGCGCCATTGTTTACCTTGGAGCCTGCAAGGGGTTAAAGATATTCAAATCTCCCAATCTCCTCCTCTGCTAACAGGGACTGATTGTCAAGGATTCAGAGAGGAGAGGAACTATTTCCCAGCTGGGAAAAGGGAGGGGGCTGCCAGAGAAGGCTGGAGAACTGTCTCCGAAAATTAAAATTACAAGACTCTTAGCCCCCAGACAGGAAGCTCTATCACATTGATCTGGTCTGTGTCACAACAGATACAGTCCAACCAGGCATTGACTTGAGAGCTGCCAATGAGCGCCATCTCCTGGCAGACCAAGGAAATGCACATAAGAAAATTAAATAGGAGAAGCTTTCCTGGCCTCTATAGCCTCCCTGCCCAAAGCTCTAGGAAATGACTCTACATCCAATTACTGGGTCCAGTGCCCAGTTTTGAGCAACCAGCAGGACAATCCTAACAATCAAGGGTGAGCCACAAATCAAAGAGCTGTGATAATTCACAGCCTCCTGCCACTAGAACCCTATAAAAGAGAAAGAGATAGAGCATCTAAGTAAAATACAACCTACCAGATGCCTAAACACCAACAAAAAATTACGAGCCATAC
>JAQZBX010052752.1:5926-19148 GCA_029593785.1 Cabassous unicinctus | reverse complement strand
AAAAAAAAAAAAAGAAAGAAAGCTATGAGGGGGTCCAGGCAGCCAAATCCACAGAAGTTAAACCACTCTCCACCTTCTGTCAGAGCCCTCCTTCCCTCAGATTATGTTCCCACAAGCCAGCAGGCAGTGGGAGTCACGGATGTAGGATCCGCGGCTCCAGCCAGCCATTTTCTGTGCGGGCAGGGCTCAGCCCTCCATGCTGACCACTAAAGGCAGGCCCAGAACTCACGAATCTCCACCGATCACTCCACGCCGTGGATCCACCAGCTGCTTGACGACCCAAGGCTCCCACTCCGCATGCCCACAGCACAGACCCTCGGGCGGGACCTGCGTCCACAGTCGGCTGTCCCGGGAGATCTGAACCGTGAGTAACCACCTAGATCGATGCCATCTTGGTCCCCCTCCAAAAGATTTAAATTGAAGTTAGCAAGTATGTCTAGACATGGGGTTCAAGTAGATCTGAAAACAGAAGGCATGGCTGAAAGTCTGAATAGAAAATTTAGACCCCAGAGCCTCTCATCCACCTCATGCATCTAGGCAACTGCTTCTCCCATATCAGGCAAAGCAACAGAAGTTTGCTTTAAGGAGATGTTAAACCCAAAAATGGCCCTGGATCACAGTGCTGGTTGATAAAGAAAAAAATGTACCAGACAGTGTGAAAGAAGAAAAGATGCCTTTATTCATAGCTACCATGTTAAGGGTCACTAAGTAGATCTCAGCTCTGATGAAACAAAGGATGGGAAACTTTTTTGGGTTAGGTGTGGATTATTAGTTGAAAAGCACTAGAAGATAGGAAGGGGAGTTGACCACCAGGATGGATGAGTTATTTACTGAGGTTACAATTAAGACCACTTTTTTCTGAATTTTTCTTTGAGCTATTTAAAGGCCATCAGAAGTCAGTAATGCCCAGGAGAAAGGAAGGGGAAGATAAGAAAATACCTAGTTAAGGGCTTACACAGTATGCAAAAATTAGCTAGCACTCATTCCTTTCTTGAAGCAGTGGACTATGAGAGACTGAATTGCATCTGCTTAGTATTTCCAAAAGACTCACATTTCAACTTTCACTGATAAAAAAATCCTAGGAAAATGTTATTAACCCTTTTTAAATATATATATATATAAATTTACAATAAAAAATGGTACCTGAACTTTGGTAACACAGCTAGAACATGCCACAGTGGTGGGAGGAAATATTTAATTTAGCTTATTTTCTGTAGTCTGTTGTTCACTAATCTCATGATGATGGAATCTGCACATTTTTTGGAAGGGGTAAGAAGCTGCTGGAGGTCTGTTTCTCCTGAAAGTAGCCCAATGTTAACCAAGGACCTGGGGATCTTTGCACCATCCAAAGATCTGAGCAGGATGTACTTTTGCTGGATGTACAATGTTCACTCATCAGTGTGACAAAAACTGACAAGCAGGAAAGTTATGTAGTCAGTGAGAAAAACATGTTCATCTCCAAGAGATGTTTCATTTGGATGACATGTGATCCCACCATCTAAATGAAACCACTGGTTCCCCTGTTAGAGCTTGCTAAGGATTTCAGTGGGTTTGAATAATTTCAAAGCTTCTTTTTTTCTCACAACAATTTCTTAGTCTTCTCACCAAGGATACCCACATTGGAATTTCCAGGAAGAAATAGAGTGTCCTAATGCAATTTTTCCCAAATGAAGCAGCATTATTGTATGTAACAGATGCAAAAAGACTGTTGGTACTTGTGGTCACTAGATTTCCCAAAGAGTGATGTAATCTGTCAGCCAGATCAAATCCTGATGGATGAGATTGACTAAGCAGTTATGGACCAGTCCTACAAGAAATTTGGTGTTATTGCAAAGGATGTCATCATGTGAGTGGAATTCATGTCCTGATACAAGTTTCTGTCATTGATGGCACACTATTCAATCCTTGTGGGTATTCAATTACTGGAATGAAATTGTATGGAATTTACTGGACTATCTACATCACTCCACAAGCAGAAGTTTCTTATGTTAATTTTGAAAAAACTTAACTCATACCTCCTGTGATGACCTGATCAGGAAGATTGCGGAAATCTTCAAGCCAGGAAAATTTATGTCCACGTTGTTTATAAATCAGAGTTCTAAATGTTCCACAGTCCTTCCATCATCCCTGAAGACTGAAGGTTTTTAATGTCTTGATTGCCAGAGTGCTGTGTTCAATGTTTGCAGCTCTGTTTTTACCAGCTTTGCTAAGAATCAGCAACAATATTAAAACTGATTAAGGAAAATGAAGAAAAAATGACAAAAAGATAACTTACATAAAATTAGGTGGTGGTTGTTCTTTAGATATTGATACTGGCACCATACATTCCATATCCACCACCTTGAAGTAGCAGGTAGTCCTACATTCAATCATAGTGTAAACACTTTGAATTGTTGTATGCATTATTATATCAAGGCATTAGGTATCTTGCATGAATGTTCTCTTCTGTGTTTAGATATTCTATGCCACTTTTTCTGTGAAATTGAGGTGCATGTAGAAACATACCTTTTACTCTAAGAAACTTTACAACACTTGTGAAAACAATTCAGTTTTATATATGAATAGCATATTATTGCTTCAGGTACCAACCAAAATTCCCCACAGACAGAGTTTTCATCCTCATTAGGTGGTGGTTTCAACCTAAATATATGGGACTGTTCAATTCAATTGCTACCTGAATTCCAAATCCATTTACATCCAGTTTCTAAAATATATTCTCTGTTCAAATTATTGAAACAAATTTCTACTTCATACAGATGTATTTTGCAACAGCAATTAAAGTGCTTCTTCCATGAGTCAAGTTCTCTTAAGAAAATGATTGAAGTTATTCATTTTGGAAATTAGTTTGACATTATTGCTCCCTCCATTTGTAGTCTTTACCATGGGGTTCCTTCACTATAGCACCGCAAATAAAGCAAGACACGCTTACACTGTAGGTTTATACTAACCTTATACCACAGAGGGAAAAGAGGAGTGGACCATGGTCCAAAATTGCTTTTACAGTCAAGTGAATTTAGTCTTCTTTTTATTGGCTGATGGTGACAAAAATAAACATTAAGATATTGTAGTTTAAGAATAGGGTGCATGAGTATAAGTATATAGAAATATTAAACCATGTTGTGTTCACCAGTAAATCAGTAAATGAGATTAGCTTACCCTGAGCACCACACATTTAGGAATTTTCTAAGTAGTATAGATGGTGTTTATCACATAATTTATTAGGGAGATTTAGCATCAATATTGTAATGGATTCAGTAATTCAAGTGAACTTGCGTCATTCACTTCAACTTTTTCTTTAGCATCCATTTCTATTCATTATCACTAAGAATACATTGAAACCTATGGTCCAAAGCAGAATCAATGTCTATTCTGACCTATCCTGTAGCTTAAAGTTCTGTGACTTTGTCATTTTTGATACTGTTCTGATTTCATCTTTTCTTTCTCCATGATTTGATTGGATAAACTAAGTGACTACTCTGAATGTGAGTGCCCAGGTTCTTCAGGTGATCACAGTGAAAGAGAATGCTATTGACAAAATATAACATGAAATTCCAAAACAGTCAGTTAATAGGGAATGTCAAGAATAAGCATCTTTTTAGATAAATTTACAAATTCTGTGAGTCTTCAGCTGAGAGAATTGTGAAGCCAACTATATTTTTATTTCTTCTTGTCCTCAATAACATTTTGATTGCTTCTGGATTGGTGCTGTGATGTTTTGTTCCTCATACATTTATAGATGAATGACGTTTCTTCAGTTTTTATAAACAAAATTTACTTGATTGGAAATCAAGTATTTGGAACCATTTTGGCTTATTTTAAGCACGTTGTTGAATATTTTATTGAAGAAGTGTTCAGTCAATGTGTAATCAGTCTGGGATTCTGTAAGTAGCATAGCACCTAATGATTTGTGCTTTGGTTTCTTGAGGACCAATACTCAAAAGAGATTTTGTCTTGAATAGCATCATAGCACATTTGATGAAATTTCTTGACTTGTAGTGTGGGTTTTTTAAATATTTGTTTTCATTTTTTAAGTAGAGTTCTACCTAGTGTTTATATAGTGCACAAATTTGCAAGTAAAAAAGACCAGGGAAATGAAAAGTGTAGATGGATAGCAATCTAATATTTAGTATGATAGAGGAGGGGAAGTTTTGGTGCCATAATTTCTCCCTTCATGGTGTTGGACTTAAATCTTTTCAAATAAATTTCTGTTCCATGATATAAGCTTAAATAAAAGTTTGCTTAATTCATTGTAGCATTCATTAATTGTAACAGTCACATACTATTCTGCTGACATAATCTTAAATAATATACTTGACCAAATCACATACATGTAAAGTTTTTATAATTGAGAAAACTGATATTTAATTATTTTCTAAAATTTGTTGCAGGATTATTATCAAGACATAAAGTCTTGTGAGAATGTATGATAAATCTGTATTCCAATATCAATATTTAAAAAAAATTCATTGAAGTTGTAGGTTTACAGAAAAATCTTGCAGAAAGTATAGAGAGAGTTCTCATATACACACCTACATACACATACACAAATGGTTTCCCTTTTAACATTTTGCATTAGTATGGTACATTTGTACAAATTAATGAACAAATATTATTAACTAAAGCACATAGTATAGAGTTCACTCAAAAAAAAATTTAATTGCAATAAAATACAACAGCTGGCAAAAAAAATACCTAGTTAGGAGCATCTAGGCACATAGATAGCGTAACGTCTGGGGTTAGTTGTAGGTCAGTGACCTCAAGTCAAAAAGATGACTGTCTAAAGTTCAGTCAAACTTAAGAGAAGTAAAGACAGGATTGGTCAGAGTATAAGTGGAAAGTCATACTCACTGCATTCTGAGGTCCCCCTCTCAAACTTATTCCCCCACTTTGGCTTACAATCCTTGCAGCCAGTCTTATTCCAACCCTAAGAATGCTTACATCCTCAGGAAGTAGACCATCTGAAAGAAAATACCTCAGGATACTGATCATTAGTGTCCTCAAATGAATGAACTTGTGAAATTACAGTTCTGTGATGCCTAGTATTTATAAAAGTTGCTCAGGACATCAGTCTCCAATTCATAGAAAATCAGGAATCACTAGAGTTTGAGGAACTTTTCTAAAGTAAAGTCAAAGTGCAAAACAAATTCACAGAACAAAAGCTGGAAGACATAATTCAAGGAACAAAAGGATTCTTTCAAAAAAGAACTGTAAATCGTCTATTATGGGTGAAAAGAACCTAAGAAGAGGGATAAAATTAATGTGGTATGTTATAAAAGGAGATTATTGAAATAAAAAAAAAAACAGTTCTCTAACATTTAAATGATGATAAGTAAAATCATAAAGTTAAACAAAAATATCAATATGGGGAAAAGTTTAGGAGGGGTAATAATTTAAAATTTCAGTTCACGAAAGCCAAGTTCCAAACAATAATAAAAGGATTGGCAAAGAACCAAAAATAAAAATAAAAATAACAAAGGATGGAGGGAAATACTTTTTAAAAATTCAGGAAAATATTCTGGAATTTAAAGACTTGAATAAAAAGATTGAAGGGCCTCTCAAGTGCTCAACACAACTGGTAAAAAGAATTCATATAAAAAACTATCATCAGGAAATTTTAATACAAGAGGTATGAATGATGATCATAAAATCTTCCAGCAGGAGATAGAGTTTTTGCACAAAATATATACAGTTGAAATAGTATTCAAGTTCTCTGCAGCCTTACTGGAAGATAAAAGACAATCAAGCAATGCCTTAATAATCATTAAGGAAACTGATTTCAACATAGAAGCCAAGTTACAAACAATAATAAAAGGATTGGCAAAGAACCAAAAATAAAAATAAAAATAACAAAGGATGGAGGGAAATACTTTTTAAAAATTCAGGAAAATATTCTTTAATTTAAAGACTTGAATAAAAAGAAACTAATTTTCAACATAGAAGGTTATTCTTAACCAAATTTCCATCATCTGGGAAGATAACATACATTTATTTTCAGACAGACAAAATCTCATAATATTCCTCCAAAATACCTTATTTACGAACATAATGGATGCTATGCTCCAGAAAAATGAAGGAGAAAACCAAGAAAGAGTGAGGCATGGAATCCAGACAACAAAAGATTGAATTCAGGAAAAAGAAGAGGTGAAAGTGAAGGGACATCCCAGAAGTTCTGCACCTGAGCAAGAAGGCGGTCTGGATGGGAACAAGAGGATAGAGGCTTGAGCCATTTTAATTTAGTTAAAAAAAAAAAAAAACACCCAATAGAGTATGAAAGAATTTTTAAAAAGTGAATATAGAAATTATGTAAAGGAACTGAAGTCTGCTTCGATATAGTCCACTTGAAATTCTCAGTGCTTTGCATATGAAGTTGGGGGTAATGGGAAATGAAATAAACCACCTAAAAAGATGCAGCTATTCTACAATCCAGTAGTATTAAATCAACATAAAAATATACATTGAGATTTACCCCATCCAGGTCAGATTTCTTGTAAAATGCCCTGCAGATTTTAATTCAAACCTTCTGTACCCAGGTTAAACACTCTTATAAGGGTTTCTTGGAGGAGCATTAATAAGTTTCTATAGTTCATTTGCCTGCACAGAGGAGAACTATATGAGTGGTAGAAATCTCCACTGCCTTTAAGAATCTCCATAAATTTGTGACCAAGAATACTGTAGAAATGAGGAACATGTTTACATATTGAAGATTGTGGCATAATCTTACAGCTGGTCCTAAGGCAGCAGTGAAACAGGTATCGGTGGCAGTTGCAAGCCAGGGGACAGTGGTGCTCATCACAGAGCATTGGCAGTACAGGCAGCTATGGGGGTACCATGCTTTACCATACAGTGAGTGACTAGGAGGAGAGCATGTCATGGAGTTCCATGGTTTCTGATAAAACATCACCACTTAGATTTATTGAAGTTCCTTTGTAAGAAATACATCACTTTTATCTGGCTGCTCTCAGAATACTCTCTATATATTGATTCTTTGACAATCTGAATAGTAGATGTCTTGGAATATTTTATTTTGAATTCATTCTTTTGGCTAGTTTATCCTTCTTGTTGAAATTCATGTATTTCATAAGAGTTTGAAAATTTTCAGTTATTATTTCCTTAAATATTTTTCTTTTATTTTTCCATTCTCTTCACCTTCTTGAACACCTATTCGCATATGATTGTGTGTAACACATTGTCATTCAATTCCTTGAGACCCTGTTCAATCTTTTCCATTTTTTTTTTTCTGTCTTTTCTCCTAGAGAAAATCATCAGAATTAAAATTTGGTTCTTTGAGAATATCAACAAATCCAATAAACACATAGCTAGATTCACAAAGAATAAACAAAGAAGATGCAAATGAAATCAGAAATGAGATCAGGGACATTAACCCTTATGCAGCACAAATAAAACAGAAAATCAAAGGATACTACAAGAGGGTGAGGCAAGATGGTTTCAGTTTAGGAGGGCATTCACTGACTGGCTTTCTGAGGATGGCTGATTGGGGACAGGGTCGTGCCCCGGGGGTCTGTGCTGGGGGCACATGGAGCAAGGAACTTGGGGACATCAATCTGTAGGGAGCTGGATGGCAAGGTGGATTGCTTGGGGGAGATTCATGACTTTTTCCCCTGCCTGTGGTGATTAACACAGACAGCTGAGCCCCACACTCAGGGAAAGAGACTGCTTTGAGCCGCGACTTCCGCTGGCAACCCGGTGAGATGGAGTGTTCTCCGAGAGTGGAAGGGTTCTGGCAGAGCATTGAGAAGGGTTTCCTTTCTGTGGATTTGCCTGCCAGGACCCCCTTGTAGTTTTGGGGAGCAAAATAGCTGCCTTGAAGTGTCCCCAGGCTGAGGGGAGTGGCGAAGATGCTGAGGAAGCTTGATATACCCAAAAGCCTGGTCACTGAGGCTTGGCTCCAGCGGGGGTGGAGTCAGCCAATTTTATTGTTCTGCACTGACAAGCATCAGAGCTTCAGCTCCCCTGGGGAGTCCAGGAAATGGGAAGTGCTTGATTAGTTTCTATGAGCCTATGAAGGGCGTGAACTACAAGAGGACTTTTTTGGGGTCTCTTATTTCGCCAAAAAAAAAAAAGGTCACTTTAAAATTTAAAAAAAAAATTTTTTTTTACTTAATTTAATCGCTAAAATCTGACTCAAAACCTGCAGATAGACCCTTGCAGGGCAATTGATTGATGAACACAAGCAGGCTGAGAGCTTTCACAAAACCCCAAGAAGAGACACTGTTCTTCCTTAACTTTGACTGCTTGCTTGTGTGATTGTTTGGTTTTTCTTTGTTTATCTGTTGTCTCTTGCTTTTCTTTCCTCTTTCCTCCCTCCCTTCTTTTTTATTTTCTTTCTAGGTTTTTTTGTTGTTGTTTTTTTAATTCAGTGCTGCTACCTTGTCTCTTCTTTGCTGTGCTTCTCCTTCTGTGATTTCCCATTCTCTGTCTATAATGATTTTGTCTCTGACAACAATCTCTTTTCCTTCCTTCATCTTCTGCCTTCTGCTTTTTGTTGTGGTTCTTACATATCACATTTTTTCATTAGCCCACAACTTAGTGGTGTCAATTTCTTTTCAATCTATTCTGTTTTCTTCTTTTTTTATTATTATTAACTTTTTCCTTTCAGCCCTTTCTTTACTCTTTCTCTCATCATTCTAGCCTTCTAAAACCTTATATATATTTTCCTCTATTTGGTTTCCAAGTCAATTGTAGGTACTCCACTTTTTTTCCTATTACTCTACACCGTGTACATGAGTTGAATATTCATTTTACTAAGTCTTATACAGCACCCCTTGTAACTTTTTTCAATATTACTATTTCAATATTGCTATTATTTTTTGATTCCTCTGGCCCTAGTCTTTTGCTTTCAAGGGAACATAGAAAGAAACAATGAAAAAAAACAAGAAGAGAAAAATCTCAAAGAGAAAACTTAAAACACACACAGAACCACCCGCTAAATAAAACTCTAGAGCAGAGAGAGAAGCTAATCAACTGAATAAATGCATCAAGATAAAATGATGATTGGAGGGCAACAAAAATTTACAATGACACTGAGAAACCAGAAGATATGAAGTAATCCAATGAGCACACTAAAAACCAAGAAGAGATGCAGAACATTGAAAAACTAATCAAAGCTTTCCAAACAAATATCATGGACCATCTTAATGCAGTGAAGAAAGAGATTAAGGATAGTAAGAACACACTGGGAGAACATACTGAAGAAATTTTAAACATACGTAAAATGATAATGGATATGATGGTGATCAATGGTACAATCCAAGAAATCAAAAGGATGCTGGATTCACATAAAAGCAGATTTGAACATGCAGGTGAAAGAATTAGCCATGGGGAAGACAATCCATCTGAAATCAAACAGATAGTAGAACACATAGATAGAAAAAATCCAGCAGGGATTCAGGGATTTAACCATAAACACAAAATGTAGAAACATACACATTATAGGCATCCCAGAAGGAGAAGAGAAGGGAAAGGGAACAGAACAAGTGTTGAAGGAAATAATGGCTGAAAACTTCCCAACCCTAATAAGAGAGATGGATATACAAGTCCAGGAATCACAGCACACCCCAAACGGTATAAATCCCAAAATGCCAACTCCAAGACATGTACATGTCAAACTGTCCAATGCTCAAGACAAACAGAAAATACTCAAGGCAGCAAGAGAAAAGAGAAACATCACATTCAAGGGAAGCACCATATGATTAAGTGCTGATTTCTTATCTGAAACCATGGAAGGAAGAAGACAGTGGTATGACATAGTCAAAGTACTAAAAGAAAAAGACTTCCTTCCGCAAATTCTCTATCCAGCAAAACTGGCATTCAAAAATGATGGAGATTTCAAAATATGCACAGATTAATGGAAATTAAGAGAGTATACCAATAAGAATCCTGCCCTTCAAGAAATACTAAAGGAAGTTCTACAGCTGGAAAGGTAAAAACAAGGGAGAGAGAGTTGGAGGAGAGTGTAAAAACAACTAAAAATACAAAAAGAGAAACAAAAAGAACATATGACACATTAGCACAAAGAAAATATGGCTGAAGTAAGAAATTCGTAGTGAATAATAACACTAAATGTTAATGGACTAAATTCACAAATCAAGAGACACAGATTGGCAGAAAGGATAAGGAAATATGATCCATCGACATGCCATCTACAAGAAACCCACCTTCGACCCACAGATCAAGAAGGCTGAATGTGAATGGCTGGAAAACTATTTTAAAAGCAAACAATAGCCAAAAAAGGGAAGGAGTAGCTATCCTAATATCAGACAAAATAGACTTTAAATTCAAAGGATTTGTAAGAGAAAAAGATGGACACTATATATTACTAAAAGGGGTAATCCCTCAAGAGGAGAGAACAAACATAAACATTTATGCACCTAATCGGCGTGCCTCAAAATACATGAGGGAAACTCTGAAGAAACTAAGTGGAGAAATAAATGCCTCTACAATTATAGTGGGGGACTTTAATACACCATTATCACCATTAGACACAACATTTAGACAGAGAATCAATCAATAAATAAAGAGTCTGAACAATACATTAGAGGACCTGGACCTAATACACATATACAGAATACGACACCCAAATACAGCAGGATTTACATTCTTCTCGAGTGCACATGGATCATACTCCAAGATAGACCACATGCTATGCCACAGAACAACTCTCAATGAATTCAGAAAGATTGAGACTATACAAAGTAATTTCTCTGACCACAATGGAATAAAATTGGAAATAATTAAGTGCCAGAGAAACAGATTAGGCACAAAGATATGGAAGCTAAACAACACACTCTTAGACAAACAGTGGGTCAAGGAGGATATCTCAAAAGAAATCAGTAACTACCTTGGAACTAATGAAAATGACAACACAACATATCACACCCATGTGATTCACCCAAAGCTGTCCTGAGAGGGAAGATCATAGCCATGAATACATATATTAAAATAGAAGAAGTAGCTAAAATTGAAGACCTAAGTGCACACTTGGAGGAATTGGATAAACAAAAAAAAACTAAACCTAAAGGAAGTGGAAAGAAGGAAATAACAAAGATTAGAGCACAACTAAATGAAATAGAGAATAAGAAACACTAGAAAAAAATTAACAAATCCAAAAGATGGTTCTTTGAGAAGATCAATAAAATTGACAAACCCTTAGCCAGACTAACAAAGAAAAAGAGAGAACAGATGCAAATGCACAAAATAAGGAATGAACAAGGGGATATCACTAATTACCCCACAGAAATAAAGCATATCATAAGAGGATACCTTGAAAAATTATATGCCAACAAGAATGATAATTTAGAGGAAATTGGTAAATTTCTAGAAACTCACAAACAGCCTACATTGATTGAAGAAGAAACTGATGAACTCAGCAGTCCAATTACAAGTAAGGAGATAGAATCAGTCATTAAAAACTTCCCAACTAAGAAGACCCCATGACGAGATGGGCTCACAGCTGAATTCTATGAAACATTGCAGAAAGAGCTAACACCAATCCTGCTTAAGTTCTTCCAAAAAATACAAGTAAAAGGAATATTGCCAAACTCAATCTATGATGCCAAAATTTACCTAACACCAAAGCCAAACAAAGATACTACAAGAAAGGGAAATTGCAGACCAATTTCACTAATGAACCTAGATGCTAAAATCCTCAACAAAATACTTGCTAATCACATTCAACAACATATCAAATTAATTATACACCATGACCTAGTGGGTTTCATCCCCGGTATGTAAGGATGTTTCAACATAATAATATCAATCAATGCAATACACCACATAAAAATATTGAAAGAAAAAAATCACATGATCATCTCCACAGATGCAGAAAAATCATTAGACAAAATACAGCACTCTTTTCTGATAAAAAGGCTGCAAAAGATAGGAATAGAAGGAAATTTCTGAATATCATAAAGGGTATATATGGAAAACCGAAAACTAACATCATCTTCAATGGTGAACTTCTAAAAGCCTTCCCTCTGAGATTGGGAACAAGACAAGGATGCCCAATATCACCACTCTTGTCTAACATTTTCATAGAAGTACTTGCTCGAACACTGAGGCAGGAAAAAGATATAAAAGACATCCAAATTGGAAAAGAATTAGTAAAATTTTCATTATTTGCAGATGACATGATCCTATATGTAGAAAGTCCTGAGAAATCTATACAACAAAGCTTCTAGAAATTTTAAAGGAATTCAGTAATGTTTCAGGTTATAAGATCAATGTTCAAAAATGAGTAGCATTTCTGTACACCAATAACGAGCAATCTGAGGAGGAATTCAAGAAAAAATACCATTTATATTAGTAATTAAAGAATCAAATACCTAGGAATAAATGTAACTAAAGATGCAAAGGACTTATATACAGAAAACTACAAAACTTGGAAATCAAAGAAGACTTAAATAAATGAAAGAATAATCCCTGTTCATGGATAGGAAAATTAAACATCATTAAGATGTCTATCCTACCCAAACTAATCTACAGATTTAATGCAATCCCAATAAAAATCAACACTGTAATTTTTAAGGAACTGGAAAAACTAACTGCAAAATATATTTGGAGAGGTAAGAGGCCCTGAATCACCAAAAACATAGAAAAAGAGAAATGAAGTTGGAGGTATCATATTACCTGACTTTAGAACATACTACAAAGGTACACTGTTCAAAACTACATGGTATTGGCACAAGCATAGACATACTGACCAGTGGAACTAAATTGAGAGTTCTGATATAGATCCTCACATATACAGTCATCTGATATTCAAGAAGGCCACCAAGGCCTCTCAGTTGGGAGAGAATGGTCTCTTTAACAAGTGGTGCTTGGAGTACTGGATATCCATATCCAAAAGAATGACAGAAGAATACCATCTCACACCTCATGCAAAAAACAACTCCAGATGGAACAAAGATCTAAATATAAGAGCCAAAACCATAAAGACCTTGGAAGATAATGTAGGGAAGCATCTACAGGACCTTGTAATAAAAAATGTTTTCATGAACTTCACACTGAAAGCATAAGCAGCAAAAGAAAAAATAGGTAAATGGGATCTCCTCAAAATTAAAAACTTCTGCACCTCAAAGGACGCTATTAAGAACATAAAAAGGCAGCCTACCCAATTGGAGAAAATATTTGGCAAACATATATCTGATAGTAGCCTAATATCCTGCATATATAAAGAAATCCTACACATCAAAAAAAAAAAAAA
>JAQZBX010052751.1:0-19041 GCA_029593785.1 Cabassous unicinctus | reverse complement strand
ATAACTAGTTATGTGGAGCATCTTTTCATGTGCTTTTCAGCCATTTGTATTTCTTCTTTCTGGAAATGTCTGTTCAAATCACTTGTCCATTTTTGAAATGGGTTTTTTGTCTCTTTATTTTTGAGATAAAGGATTTATTTATATATGCTGGGTATTAGGCTCCTACCAGATATATGGTTACCAAATATTTTCTCTCATTGGGTGGGCTGACTTTTCCCTTTCATGACAAAATCCTTTGACCTGCAAAAGCATTTAATTTTGAGAAGGTCCCATTTATCTACTTTTTCTTTCACTGCTCATGCTTTGGGTGTGAAGTTCATGAAGCCATTTCCGATTACAAGGTCCTGTAGATGCTTCCCTACATTATCTTCCGAGATCGTTATGTTCTTGGCTCTAAGATTTAGATCTTTGATCCGTCTTGGGTTGATTTTTCTGTAAGGTGCAAGACGGTGTTCTTCTCTCATTCTTATGGATATGGATATCCAGTTCTCCAGTCACGATTTTTTGAAGAGGCCATTCTCTCCAGGTGAGTGTGCTTGGTAGCATTATCAAATATCAGATGACAATATATGTGAGGATCTATATCAGAATTTTCATTTTGGTTCCATTGGTCAGTTTGTTTGTCCTTGTGACAAAATCATGCTGTTTTGACCACTGTAGATTTGTAGTATGTTTTAAAGTCAGGTAGTATGATGCCTCCAATTGCATTTTTCTTTTTCAATATGTCTTTGGCTATTCAGGGCCTCTTGCCCTTCCAAATAAATTTCATAGTATTTCCAAATTGGCAAAAAATGCTATGTTGATTTTTATTGGAATTGCATTAAATTTGTAGATCAATATGTGTAGGATAGACATCTTAATGATGTTTAGGCTTTCCATCCATGAACAGAGAATATTTTTCCAGTTATTTAACATCGTTAGTTAAATTTATTCCCAGGTATTTGATTTTTTATTTGCTATTGTAAATGTTTTTTTTTTCCCCTTGATTTCCTTCTCAGATTGCTCATTATTGGTGTACAGAAATGCTACTGAATATTGTGCATTGATCTTATAACCTGCTACTTTACCGAATTCATTTTTAAGCTCTAGAAGCTTTGTTGTAGATTTCTCAGGGCTTTCTATATACTGTATCATGTCATCTGCATATAGTGAAATTTTGACTACTTCCTTTCCACTTTGGATGTCTTTTATTTATTTATTTATTTATTTTTCTTCAATGGTGAGATCCTAAAAGTTTTTGGATGTCTTTTATATCTTTTTCTTGCCTAAGTGCTTGAGCAAGTAATTCAGACACAATGTTAAGTTGGAGCTGTGATAGTTGTGATCTTTATCTTGTTCCTCATCGTAGAGGGAAAGCTTTTAGGATTTCACCATTGTATATGATGTTAGCTTTGTATTTTTCATATATATCCTTTATTTTGTTGAGTAAGTTTCCTTCTATTCCTTACTTTTGCAGTTTTTTTTTTAATGCCAAAATTGTGCTGTATTTTGTCAAATGCTTTTTCTGTGTCTATAGAGATGATCATATGATTTTTTAAATCTGTTTATGTGTTATATTACATAGGTTGATTTTCTTATGTTGAACCATCCTTGCATACCTGGGGTGAGACCTACTTGGTAATGGTGTATAATTTGTCTGATGTGTTGTTGAATGTGATTAGCAAATATTTTCTTGAGAATTTTAACATCTAGATTCATTAGTAAGACTGACCTCTAATTTTCTTTCTTTCAGCATCTTTCTTTGGATTTGGTATTAGGGTAATGTTGGCATCATAGAATGAGTTAGACAGTGTTCCTTTTACTTCTATTTTTTTAGAAGAGTTTAAGAAGGATTGGTGTTCATTCTTTCTGGAATGTTGGGTAGAATTCAACTGTTAAGCTATCTGGTCCTGAGCTTTGCTTAGTTGGGAGATTTTGATAACTGATTCTACCTCTTTACTTGTAATTGGTCTGTTGAGTTCATCAATTTCTTCCTTCATCCATACAGATTGATTGTGAGTTTCTAGGAATTTGCCCATTTCCTTTAGATTACCCTTCTTGTTGTCATATAATTTTTCAAAGTATACTCTTATGATACTTGTTATTTCTGTGGGGTCAGTGGTGATATCCCCTTCCTCAATTCTTAATTTGTGTATTTTTATCTTCTCTCTTTTTTCCTTTGTTAGTCTAGCTAAGGGTTTTTCAATTTTATTGATCTTCTCAAAGAACCAGGTTTTGGATTTTTTTAGTTTTTCTACTGCTTTCTTATTTTCTATTTCATTTAGTTCTGCTCTAATCTTTGATATTTACTTCTTTTACTTCCTTTGGGGTTGCTTTGTTGCTCTTTTTCTAATTTCTCCAGGTGTGCAGTTAGGTTTTATTTTAACTCTTTTTTCTTTTTTTATGTATGCATTTATGACTATAAATTTTCCTCTCAGTACAGCTTTTGCTACATCCCATAAGTTTTGATAGGTTGTGTTGTCACTTTCATTTATTTCAAGGTAGTTACTGATTTCTTTTGAAAATATCTCCTTGACCCACTGTTTGTCTAGGAGTTTGTTGTTTAACTTCCATATCATTGTGCCTAATCTGGTTCCCTGGCCCTTACTGATTACCAGCTTCATTCCCTTGTGATCAGAGGAATTACTCTGTATAATTTCAAACTTTCTTAGTTCATTGAGACATTCTCTGTGGCCTAGCATGTGGTCTATCTTGGAGAATGATCCATGTGCACTCGAGAACATTGTATATCCCACTGTATGTGGGTTTAGTGTTCTGTGTATATCTATTAGGTCCAGATCCTCTAAATTATTGATCTAAGACATTGTTGATTGAGTCTTTGTCTAGATGTTCTAATGGTGATGGAGGTGCAATAAAGTGCCCAAGTACAATTTTAGAGGCATCTGTTTCTCCACTGTCTTTTCCAAGTGTTTGCCTCATGTAATTTGAGGCAGCCCTTTTAGGTGCCTTAATATTTATGATTGTTCTTTCTTCTTGAAAGATTACCCCTTTCACTAATATATAGTGTCCATCTTTGTGTCTTAAAATAGTTTTGCATTTAAAGTCTATTTTGTCCAGTTTTAGAATAGCTACTTCCACCCTTTTCTGGTTATTATTTGTTTTTAAGATTGTTTTCCAACCATTCACATTCAGCCTCTTGAATCCCTCGTTCTAAAGCGGGTTTCTTGTAGACAACATTTATATGGGTCTTATTTCCTTATGCATTCTGCCAATCTGTATCTCTTGACTGGTGAGTTTAATCCATTAACATTCAGTGCTATTACTCTTGAGGAATTACTTGCATTAGGCATATTTTCTTTGGGTTTATGTATTTCATATGGTGTTTTTATTCCTTTTTATGTCTTTTTATTTGTTCTTATTCTCTCCTCCATTCTCTCTCCTGTTTTTTCTTTTCAACTTGCATCACTCCCTTTAGTATTTCTTGAAGGGCAGGTTTCTTATTGGCATACTCTGTTAATTTCTGTTACTCTGTGAATATTTTGAACCCTCCATCCTTTTTGAATATCAGCTTTGTTGGATAGAGAATTCTTGGATGGAATTTTTTTTTTATTTTAGTACCTTAACTGTGTCATACCTCTGCTTTCTTGCTACCATGAATTCAGATGACAAATCACCACTTAATGTTATTGAGATTCCATTGTATGTGATGGTTCTATTTTCTCTTGCTGCTTTCAGTATTTACTCTTTGTCTTCAGCATTGGACAGTTTGATGAGTATATGTCTTGGAGTAGGCCTGTTGGTATTTATACTGTTTGGGGTGCACTGTGCTTACTGGATATGTACATCCATCTCCCTCAATAAGTTTTGCAAGTTTTAAGCCATTATTTCTTCCAACACTCTTTTTGTCCCCTTTCCCTTCTCTTCTCCATATGGTGATGACTATAATGTGTATATTTGTGCATGTTGTGTTGTCATTCAGATCCCAAAGTCCCTGCTGGATTTTTTCTATCTTTTTATCTATCTGTTGTACTATCTGTTCGATTTCAGATGTACTGTCTTCCACATCACTAATTCTTTCCTCAACCTGTTCAAATCCACTGTTATGTGCTTCCAGTGTATTTTTTAAATATATATTTTCTTTTTATTTTTTTAAAGTATTTAGATTACATAAATGTTACATGAAAGTATAGGTGATCCCATATGCTCCAATTCCTACATCTCCCACATTTTCCCACATTAACAATATCTTTCATTAGCGTGGTACATTCGTTGCAATTGATGTAAACATTTTAGAGCATTGCCACTAAGCATGGATTATAGTTTATATTGTACTTTACACTCTCTCCCACACAATATTGTAGGTTATGGCAAGATATGTAATGGCCTGTATCTGTCATTGTAATGTAATTCAGGAAAATTCCCAAGTTCCCAAAATGCCTCTATATTTCACCTCTTTTTCCCTCTCCCTGACCTCAGAACATCGAGTGAACCCTGCCTCCACATGAATGATATCATTTGTCTCATTGCTAGAATCACAGTAATTCTATAGTAGAATGCCAGTAAGTCTACTTTAGTCTATAGTTCATTCCCCATTCCTGAGGATTCTGGGATGGTGATGACCACTCCACCTCTATTTGAGAGGTGGCTTTGATGACATGGGGCAGATTGACAGGACTTTCTTGCTTGCAATTGTAGACTTTCTCGGTTCCTTGTAATGGTTGTTTTCCACCATCATCTCCTTGTTAATTGTCATGGGTGAGTCCAATGAACTGGAGAGAACGTATTGCAGCTCTGTTGATATTCAGTCCCCAGCTAGCACATGGAATGCCCAGAGATTAAAGCCTCTTGGATGTATACCTACCAACATCAGCACCACTATATTTAAAAAAAAAAGTTACAGAAAATGCATGTGTAGGGTAGTCACATATGAGCCCAATTCTGTCAAACTCAGGGACACAAACTCCAAAGTAGGGCCACTAGCAAGGCACTGCTATGAACAGAGGATCTTGGTGTCTCCAGAGCCCTCCGGATTCCCACTACTTGGAGTAGTATCTACCTTGGCTGTCTATGAGACCCTTCTGAGACATGCATAATCTTTACCTCTCTGATGACCTCCCAACTCACTTTAAAGTCTATTAGTCATATACACCCATTTATCGTTACATTTCCCCCCTTTTTCCAAGGTCTTTTCCCAATAGTATTGCCAGCCAGTGCTTTGTAATTATCCCTCAGTGCCAAGGACGCTCATCCCCGCGAGTCATGTCCCTCACTGGAGGGAGAGTTATGCATTTATATGCTGTGTTTGGCTTAGAGAGAGGCCACATTTGAGCAGCAATTGTGCTTTCTGGAGCTAACTATTAGGCAGTCTACAACACTAGGTTATGTTGGAAATTCAAAAGCAAAAGGCTCATAAGCATAGTCATGAATATCAAGGGCCCATCATTGGACCATCTTTCTTCACTAGTCATTGCCCCTTTACTTGGGTAATTGTTGCTGTTCAATTAGAGAATGTGGCTGAGCTCCCTAGGATGGGAATTCAATAATCTTTCAGTTGTATGTATCTCTACCAACTCTGGCAATGTCCCATGAACATTTGAACATGTTTATATACCTTATATGTTTGCCCAGGTGAACTTCCTCCTATATATCCCCCACCACTGAAACCCCACCGCATTGATCATCCCCTGCCATAGTCATAAGCCTTCTGTGATTGAAAACCTCTTTAAAAATGAAGGCAAGAATATTGCCAAATTTGATTAATAGGAAAATGAAATAATAATGACAGGTTTGAATGTAAGAAATAAAATACATAATAATATAGGGAAACTAAAATTAAAATAAAGTAAAAAATTTTGGGTATTACAAAAAATGAAAAGCATTGAAAAAAATAAAATAAATTATTTTTTTGATGTTTTGCCTTTCATCACTTTTATATCAGTTGTCCTATATGTACAGTGGTATATTTTTCCATTTCTTACCCAGTGTCTTACTTTTTCTTTTCTTTATTGTTTTCAAAGAATTTTTTGGTCAAGACAAGGTTACATACAAAATGTAGGGGACTCCCATATACCCAACATACTCCACCTTTTCTCTCTTCTCTATTAATAATCTTTTTACAGGTGGATGGTACATTTTTTACAATTGATGTATAAATATTGAAACATAGGTACTAACCATGGCCAATGGTTTACATTTTAGACCATACACTTTTAAATTTTTTTAATGAAATTTGACATGGCCTGTATCCATCATTTCATGATCATGCAGAACACTTTCCCTGAAATACTCCCTCTTCAATCTCTTCTATTTCTCCCTCCCCTTCCCCTTGGGGCCCATGATGACAGCCAGTCTTCACTCCTTGAAGGACAAGATTTATAGATATTTACAACAACTCTGACGACTGAACACATTAGTCTATCCTCCCATATTAGGAACTGCCCATGCTCTTGAGAGGCATCTCCCCTCTGTTTCAGAGCAGGTTGAGCCTCCCCAGCCTAGGAGTTTAACTCTTTCCCACTCATTATGTGGGTCTCCCCCCATGATACAGCACACTATGACAAAATGATCACTCACACATTCTCTAGAAAACTGTTGCAGGTGCCTCCTGTCCCAAATGTCCCCAATTTAACACCGTAACCTAGTAACACTTCCTTGTCATATTGCCAAAAGAGTTTTTCAACACTTTAGTTCACCCAAGTACCCACCTATCCCCAGTGTTTTCCTATTCCATCCCACAAACTCCTCCCAGTTCCTTGGACCACCAAAACCAACATTTCCACCCTACCCCCTGTCAAGTTTGCACCACTTAATCCAATAGTATCCCTTCACCCTTGTCATATCTCTTCATTGCACAACTACTTGCTTTTACCTTGTCATAGATGATGCCCATATGGACATTGGCTCACAACCTACTTCATCCTTCCTATTTCCTGTAAAAACATCTTCCAGACAATAGCTCTTTAGTCAGCTAGATTTGCTTAATTAATATCAGAGAGATCATGTAATATTTGTCCTTCAGTGCCTTGCTTTCTTCATTTAACATAAGGTCATCAAGTTTCATCCATGTTATCCTGTGTGTTAGTACTGTCTTCCTTCTTACAGCTGAGTAATAATCGATTCTATGTATCTACCACATTTTGTTTATCCATTGATTTGTTGATGGGCAGTTGGGTTGATTCCAGCTTTTGGCAAAAGTGAATAATGCTTATAGGAAAATTGGTGTGCATATATCTGTTCATGTCCTTGCTTTCAGTTCTTTTGGGTATATAGCCAGCAGTGGAATTGCTGGGTCATATGGAAGATCTATAGTTAGTTTTTTAAGGAACCGTCAAACAGTCCTTCACAATGGCTGGATCATTCTACATTCCTACCTCCAATGGGTGAGAGTTCCCATTCCTCCAAATCCTCACCAACACTCGTATCCCTCTGTTTTATTAATTGCCACCAGTCTAATGAGAGTAAGATGATATCTCATTGTACTTTTAATTTTCTTTCCCTTAATAGCTCGTGCTGTTGAGCATCTTTTCATGAGCATTTTAGCCATTTTTATTTCTTCTTTGGAGAAGTGTCTGTTCAAATCACTTGCCCATTTTTTAAATGGGCTATTTAACTTTTTATTTTCAAGATACAGGATTTCTTTAAATATGCTGGTTATTAGTCTCCTATCAGATATTTGTTTACCAAATATTTTCTCCTACTAGGTAGGCTGTCTTTTCACTATCTTGACAAACTCCTTTGAGTTGAAAAAGGTTTTAATTTTGAGGAAGTCCCTTTTATCTATTTTTTCTTTCACTGTTCATGTTTGGCTGTGAAGTTCATGAAGCCATTTCCTATATCAATGTCCTTTATATGCTTTGCTGCATTATCTTCCAAGGTCATTAAAATCTTGCCTCTTATATTTAGATATTTAATCCCTTTTGAGTTGATTTTTATATAAGGTGTGAGATGGTGTTCCTCTCTCATTCTTTTGGATATGGATATTCCATTCTCCAAGCACCATTTCTTGAAGAGGCCATTCAGCCCCAGTTGAATGGGCGTGGTGGGCTTGTTGAATATCAGATGATTATATATGAGAAGATCTATATCAGAGCTCTCAATTTGGTCCCATTGGCCATATGTCTACTCTTGTGCCAACACCATGCAATTTTGACTACTGTAGCTGTGTGGTATGCTTTAAAGTCAGGTAGTGTGAATCCTTCAATTTTGTCTTTATTTTTCAATAAGTCTTTGACTATGTAGGGACTCTAGCACTTACAAATAAATTTCATAGTTAGTTTTCCAATTCAGTAAAAAATGCTGTGTCAATTTTATTGGGATTGCATTAAATCTGAGGATTATTTTGGTTGGGATAGACATCTTAATGGTGTTTAGTCTTCGTATCCATGAACAGGGAATATTCTTTCATTTATTTAAATCTTCTTTGATTTCCTTTAACAAGGCTGGGTAATTCTCTGTGTATAAGTCATACACACCTTTAGTTAAATTTATTCCTAGGTATTTGATTTTTTAGTTACTATTATAAATGGTACTTTTTCCTTGATTTCCTCAGATTGTTCATTATTGGTGTACAGAATTTCTGCTGATTTTGTGCAGTGATCTTATAACCTGCGACTTTACAGAACTCATTTATAAGCTCTAGAAGATTTGTTGCAGATTTCTCAGGGCTTTCTATGTATAGGATCATGTCGTCAGCAAATATTGAAATTTTTACTTCTTTCTTTCAATTTGGATACCTTTTTACATCTTTTCCTTTCCTCAGTGCTCGAGCAAGTACTTCCAACACAATGGTAAATAGTAGTGATTATAGTGGGCATACTTGTCTTGTTCCTGATTATAAATGGAAAGCTTTTAGGATTTCACTTTTTTGTGTGATGTTAGCTCTGGGTTTTTCATATATGCCCTTTATCATATTCAGAAAGTTTTCTTCTATTCTTATCATTTGCAATGTTTTTATCAGGATAGGATGCTGTATTTCACTGAATGTTTTTTCTGTATCTCTAGAGATAATCATGTGAACCTTTTCTTTTGATCTGTTTCTGTGGTGTATTACATTGATTGATTTTCTTATGTGGAACCATCCTTGCATACCCAGGTGAACCCCATTTGGTCATGGTGTATAATTCATTCGATGTGTTGTTGAAAATGTTTGGAAAGTATTTTGTTGAAGATTTTAGCATCTAGGTTCTTTAGAGAGATTGGTCTGTAATTTTCCTTTCTTGTGGTATCTTTGTTGGCTTTGGTATTTGGGTAGTTTTGGCATCAAAGAAAGAGTTAGGCATTGTTCCTTCTAATTCTGCTTTTTGGAAGAGATTAAGCAGGAATAGTGTTAGTTCTTTATGGAATATTTGGTAGAATTCACCTGTGAAACTATCTAGTCCTGGTTCTTTTTAGTTAGGAGTGTTTGATGACTGATTCTATCTCTTTACCTGTGATTGGTCTGTTGAGTTCATCAATTTGTTCATTCATCAATGTAGGCTGCTAGTGTGTTTCTAAAATTTGTCCATTTCCTCCAAATTATCCTTCTTGTTGGTATGTAATTTTTCAAAATATCTTCTTATGATACTCTATTTCTGTGGAGTTGGTGGTGATATCCCCTTCCTTACTCTTATTTTGTGTATGTGCATCTTCTATCTTCTTTCCTTTGTTAGTCTAGCTAAAGATTTGCCAATTTTATTGATCTTCTCAAAGAACCAGCTTTTAGTTTTGTTTATTTTTTCTAGAGCTTTCTTATTTTCTATTTCATTTAGTTTTGCTCTAATCTTTGTTATTTCTTTCTTTCTACTTCCTTTCTTGTTAGTATGTTTTCTGTTTCTAATTCCTCTAGGTGTGTTTTTAAGTCTTCTATTTTAGCTCTTTCTTCCTTTTTGATATATGCACTTATGCCTCTGAATTTCCCTCTCAGTACAGCTTTTGCTGTATCCCATAGGTTTTGACATGTTGTGCTGTCATTTTCATTCACTCCAAGGTAGTTACTGATTTCTTTTGGAATTTTCTCCTTGCTCCCCTGTTTGTATAAGAGTGTGTTGTTTAACTTCCATATCTGTGTGCCTAATTTGGTTCTCTGGCCCTTACTGACTTCCAGCTGCATTTCATTGTGGTCAGAGAAATTACTCTGTATAATTTCAATCTTTGTGACTTCATTGAGAATTTTTCTGTGGCCTTACATGTGGTCTATCTTGGAGAATGATCCATGTGCACTTGAGAAGATTGTATATCCCGCTGCATTTGGGTTTAGTGTTCTGTACATGTTTATTAGGTCCAGATCCTCTAATATATTATTCCAAGTCTTTGTGTCTTTATTGATTTACTGTTGAGATGTTCTTTCTATTCATGATAATGGTGTGTTAAGTACCCCATTATAATTATTGAGCCATCTATTTCTCCACATAGTTTTTCCAATGTTTTCCTCATGTATTTTGAGGCACCCCTGTTAGGTGCATAAATGTTAATGATTCTTCTTTCTTCTTGAAAGATTACCTTTTTTACTAATATATTATGTCCATCTTTGTCTCTTACAATAATTTTGCATTTAAAGTCTATTTTGTCCAATATTAGTATAGCTACTCCCACACTATTTTGATTATTGTTTGCTTGTAAAAATTGTTTTCCAGCCATTCACTTTTAGCCTTCTTTAATTGATGGGTATGAGGTGGGTTTCTTCTAGACAGCATATAGATAGGTCATATTTCCTCCTCCATTCTGCTAATCTGTGCCTCTTGACCTGTGTGTTTTATCCATTAACATTCAGTATTATAACTCTCAAGGAATTACTTACATTAGCTATAATTTCTTTTTGTTTATGTATGTCATATGTTGTTTTTATTTTCTTTTGTCTTTTTAGTTGTTCTTACACCCTCTTTCAACTCTCTGTCTCCTGTTTTCTCCTTTCAACCTGCAGCACACATTTTAGTATTTCTTGAAGTGCAGGTTTCTTATTGGCATACTCTGTTAACTTCTGTTTTTCTGTGACTATTTTACATTCTCCATCATTTTTTAATGCCACTTTTGCTGGATAGAGAATTCTTGGCTGGAAGATTTTTTCTTTTATTACCTTGACTATGTCATACCACTGTCTTCTTGCCTCCATGGTTTCAGATGAGAAATCAGCACTTAATCTTATTTAACTTCCCTTGTATGTGATGGTTCTATTTTCTCTTGCTGCCTTGATTATTTTCTCTTTGTCTTGAGCATTAGACAGTTTGACAAGTATATGACTTGGAATAGGCCTGTTGGGATTTATACTGTTTGGGGTGCCTTGTGCTTCCTGGACATATATGTCCATCTTCTTCAATAGAGTTCTGATCTTTTCAGCCATTATTTCCTTCAACATTCTTTCTGTCCCTTTTCCCTTCTCTTATCTCTCTGGGATGCCTATAATGAACATGTTTGTGTGTTTTGTGTTGTCATTCAAATCCCTAAATCCCTGCTGTATTTACCCTACTTTTTTATCCATTGGTTCTACAATCTGTTTGATTTCAGATGTACTGTTTTCCACATCACTAATTCTTTCCACTGCCTGATCAAATCTGCTGTTTGTGCTTCCAGTGTCCTTTTTATTTATTTGATTGTGACATTCATCAACATCATATCCATTATCTTTTTATGTACATTTATAATTTCTTCAGTGTATTCTCCCAGTGTCTTCTTAATATCCTTTATCGCTTCCTTCACTTCCTTAAGTTGGTCCATGATATTTGTTTTGACAGAATTGATTAGTTGTTCAATGTTCTGCATCTCTTCCTGGATTTTAGCTTGGTGCCTGGGATGGGCCATGTGTTTCTGTTTCTTAGTGTGGTTTGTAATTTTTTGTTGCTGTCTACTCACCTTTTTATCTTGATGAGATTTTTCAGTTCAATAGCTTCTCTCTCTACTCTAGAGTTTTATTTAGCTGCTATTTTTCTGTGTGTTAAGTTTTCTCTTTGACACTTTATTCTTCTTGTTCTATATCTATGCTGTTTTCTCTGTTCCCCTGAAGAAAAAAGATCAGGGCCAGAATAAGTGAAAGAGGTAAGAAAAGAATAATAATAATAATAATAGTAAAAGTTAGAAGAGAGACCATATAAGACTTAGTAAAATGAATATTTAACTCATGTAAGCAGCGTAGAGTAATAAGAATAAGAAATTGGAGTACCTACAATGAAATTGGAAGCTTAATAGGAAAAATATAAAAAAATGAATTAAAAGGCCAGAATGATCAGGAGAGAGAGTGTAGCCCTTTGGCAATTTGATGCAATTATGAATTTCAAAAACATAATTGGATCATTCTTGTAAACTGATCTTTTAATCTGGACATGATTAAGTTATGATGAGGGCATTGAGTGGGCCATGTTAGTAGGGTGTTGAGCCCCACCACTTGGTGGGTGGGGGAATCGAATACAAAAGACAAGGCAAAGGACAGTGGGAGCAGTTTTTGAGTTGCAGTTCTGAAATTGAGTTTTGATGTTGAAGAGAAGACCCCAGAAGAAGAGAAGCGAGTCATTTGCCTGACACTCTACAGCTGACCTTGTGGAGGAAACAGAGGAGCTAAGCCTGGAGAGAAATGCAGCCCAGGGAAGAGAGGAACCCAAGAAGCCTGAACCCTGGCAAAAGATTGCAGCTGTCTTGCTCCAACACATGACAATGGACTTTGGTGAGAGAAGAAACATATGCCTTATGGCCTGGTAACTGTGGACCTCTACCCCAAATGAATACCCTTTATAACGATGAACCCATTTCTGGTATTTTGCTTTAGCACCCCTGTGGCTGACTAATAAAGAGGGAAATAGAAAAGAAAAGACAAAAAGAAAAATGTTAATAAAAAGCAAAACAGAATAGATGAGAAAGAAATAAAACCAGAAAAATTGAAGACTAAATAAAGAAAGGTGGAATGTAAGAACAATAAGAAGCAGAAAATAAAAAGATGAAAAATGGAAAAGAAATAGCATTATTGGACAAATTCAGCATACACAGAAAATTGGAAATCTAGGAAGAAGCACAGTAAAGAAGAAACAAGCCAGCAGCACCTAATTTTTTAAAAAGGGGGAAGGAGAGGAAAAAGGAAAAGAAACCAAGAAAGTGAAACAACCAAACACACAAGCAAGCAGTCAAACAAAAACTAAGGAAGAACAGTGTTACTTTGTAGACCTCTGTGGAGCTTCTCATCCTGCTGGTGTTCAATCAATTACCCTGCAGCCTTCTCTTTGCAGGATTTGAAGTGAGATTTAGCCAGTAAACTAAGTTAAATCTATTTTTTTAAAGTTACCTTTTTTTTTTTTTAAGGAAAAATAAATGACCCAAGAGAAACTAATACAAAAATAATGTCTGTGTTTTCCCTGTCCTAAAGTATCAGCTGGATGTTTGATATCCCGGTAGATCATTACTCTAAGAGGAGCTGGGAATTGATCTAGGGACCTCTCATGTTCAAGGTGGGAACTCCTCCACTTAGCTAAACTTTCTCATTGGGTATGTTAGCTCTTCATAAAGCTATCCAGTCACTTTCCTTTGGGCAGGTTTGACTCCCAGGGCAGCAGGACTCAACAGGTTGTGTGAGCATACTCACCCCTCCCCTCTCCTGGTCACTTTGTGTTCCCTTTGAAGTTCAAATGGAACCCTCATGACTGAATTCACCACAGAGAAATGACTCTCAAGCATCTTCCATACCATCCCCTCCTCCCAGGGGTCCCTAAATAGGCACTTGGAAGCTTATTAAGAACTTCCTACTGCCTGCCCTCCTTAGGGGAGTTGAAATTTTGATAGTTTTCAGCACAGGAGTAGTCAATTGACTGACTCTGCCCTCTCACAAGCCAAGTTTCTCTATCTCAGGGCAGTTAGGTAAATCAGGTTTCCTCAGCAGATTCGCCTCTCCCCTCTTCCTGGTGCACGTTGAGCCAGCTAGTATGCTCCCCCAAGCTCAGCGCGGGTCCATGCAACCAAACCTACAGAAAGGAAACCCCTCTCTGCCCTTTGCCAGATCCCTCCCACTCTTGAAGAACGCTCCCTCCCACTGGGTGAATGGCCTGAGTCAGGGCTAGTGTGGCTTTTTGCCTTGAGGCTTAGATGTCCACAGTCTCCAGCCACAGGGCTAAAAACTCATGGTTTTATCTTGACCAATTTATCTCTTTGTCCAGCTCCCTCTAAATTAAGAAACTAAAGGCTCCCACTCTTTGAGCTCCCAGAACAACTCACTCAGGCAGTATCTTGTCCCCACTCAGTTGCTTTTTGCAAGAGAGATGGTGAGTGCCCACTTAAACCAATGCCATCTTGCAGCCTGTCTGCCCAGGGTACTTTTAATTTCTTGGATTGTTCCATTCATCACCATCACATCCATTTTCTTTTTATGTATTTTTACAATTTCTTCAGTATGTTCTCCCAGTGTCTTCTTATATCCTTAATCTCCTCCTTCATTTCATTAACTTGGTCCCTTATATCTGTTTCAACAGTTTTGATTATTTGTTCCAAGTTCTGCACCTCTTCCTGGCTTTTAGTTTGTTCATTGGACTGGGCCATGTCTTCCTGTTCCTTAGTATGGTTTGTAAATTTTTGTAGCTGTCTGGTCATCTTTTTATCTTGATAGGTTTATTCAGTTGATTAGCTTCTCTCTTTACTTTAAGATTTTATTTAATTGCCGTTTTTGTGTGTGTGTTAAGTTTTCTCTTTGACACTTTGTTCTTCTTCTTCTATTTTGTTGCTGTTGCCTGTGTTTCAATTACTAGTATTTGGCTTCTTTGTGTCTCTGACTCTCATTCTTCTGGGAATTGGCAAGTAGTGTCCCTGTTTGCTGTGCCCCAAAGCAGGTCCTCACAGCAGTCTCTGGCTTTTTCTTTGTTGTTTTAATGAGAGCTAAATCTTATATGCCTAACTCGTCCATGTTCCCCCACAGTCTCACATTTTTTAATATTTAATGACCTTTATTTTGGAACAGTCTTATTCTACAGAAAAATTGTGAACCTATTCCAGAGGGTTTCCCACATTATGAGCATGTCCCCCCTAGTATACCCCATTATATTTCATGGATATTTCAATTTTTTAAAATACAAAAATGCCAGTAAAAACCTTTATTCATAATCCTAGGTCTCCTGTTCCCACTTGGATTCTATGCATATCTATGCAGACACTTCTTATGCTTAAACTACTTTTTAAAATATATTTTTATTTTTTTAAAAGATACTTAGATTGCACAAATATTATGTAAAAAATATAGGGGATTCCCACATGCCCCGCTCCCAACCCCTCCCACATTTTCCCACATTAACAACATTCTTCAGTAGTGTGGTACATTTGTTAAAATTGATGAACACATTTTGAAGCATTGCCACTAAATGTGGATTACAGTTTACATTTAAGTTTACATTCTCTTCTGCACAGTTTTATAAGTTATGGCAAGATATGTAATGGCTTGTATCTGTCATTGTAATGTCATTCAGGACAATTCCCAAGTCCTAGAAATGCCCCCATATTTCACCTATTTTTCCCTCTCCCTGCCCGTAGACCATCCAGTGGCCACTGCCTCCACATCAATGATATAATTTCTTCGATTGCTAGAATCATAATAAGTCTATAGTAGAATACCAGTAAGTATACTTCAATCCATAGTTAATTTAATAGTACAGAGGATTCTTGGATGGTGATGTCCACTCCACCTCTAATTGAGAGGAGGCTTCAATTCCATGGGGCAGATGGGTGGGACTCTCTTGCTTGCACTTGTAAACTCTCTCGGTTTCTTAGAATGGTCATTGTCCATCATCATCACCTTGTTTGTTGCCCAGTGAATCTAATGAACTGAGAGTAGGTGTTGCAACTTTGCTGAAATTCATGGCTCAACTGGCACAGAGATGGACAAAAGATTTAAGTCTCTGGGACATGTACTTATCAAGTATAGTGCTAATTATAGGTTCAAATAAAAAGAGTAGTAGAGCCATGAGATTATAAATGAGTCTCACTCTGTTACACTGAGGAGCATAAATTCTAAAGTAAGGTCCCCTGAAAGAGGGCCAAATTCCTGAACTGTCTGCCCTGTTTATAGATTCTGGATATCTCTAGAACCCTCAGTAGTACTGCTGTTTGAAGCTCTGTATACTGTGATGCTCAATGAGATCCTACTGAGATTTTCATGAGCATAGCCTCTGGAATTACATCCTGACTCACTTTCAATCTTTTAGCCAGAAAAACTCATTTGTATAAACTTTTTCCCCCTTTTGGTCAAGGTCTTTTTCCAGATGCATTGCTAGTTGGTGCTTGGTAATAACTTCTCAGTGTTAGGGAGGCTCATTCCTGGCAGTAATGTCCCATGCCAGGGGGAAGGTAGTGTGTTTATATGCTGACTTTGGCTTAGAGAGGCCACATTTGAGCAACAAGGAGGCCTTCAGAAGGTACCTCTTAGTCAATATATAATACTAGGCTAAGTTTCAATTTCACATGAAAAGGTTCAAAAGAACAATCATCAATTACAAAGGCCTGACATAATGGTGTGTCTTCCCTCACTAGACATTGCCCTTGCACTTGGGGGTTTCTTGATGTCCTATTAGAGAATGTAGCAGAACTCCCTCGGATAGGAATTCAATATTCCTTAGGTTATCTTGTGAACCTCTACCCATTGAGACAATGTCACATGAATAATTGAATATATTCATATGTCTTAGAAGCATGCCCCAGGTGAACCCCTTCCCATGTGACCCCATATCACTGATACCCCACACCAATGATCCTCCCCCATCACTGCTGTTACATTTCTGTGATCCAAAACCTGTCTGAAAATGAAGCCAAAAAAAATACTGTATAAATTGGTAAGAAAATGAAATCATTAAAATACATATATATATATAAAATTCAAAGTAATTTTAAAAATTGAAATAATATACAATTTGTTTAGACATTGTGTCTTTCATCACTGTAAGATTTGTTGTCTTGTATGTAAGTGAAAATATCTTCCTTCTATTCGAGCAATGTCTTATTTTTTCCATTTTATATTCAAAGAAGCTTTAGATTACAGAAAAGTCACATAGAAAATACAGGGCATTCCCATATACACCATAAAAGAGACCTTGGCCAAATGGGGGAAATATTAAATACAAATAAGATTTTATGGCTAAGAGATTGCAATATGAGTCAGCAGGTTAATGCAGTGGTTATGCTTATGCATATCTCAGCAGGATTTCTTTGACTGCCACGATAATCAGTGTCTCAATCAGTGGGTTTACTTAGGGCTGTATATACCCAGACACTGTAAGCAGTGCAGACAAGCTCAGGAATTTGGCACCCTGTCAGTATGCGTTTCTCTGGAATTTATGCTCCTCAGTGTAATAGACTTTCACTCATTTATAGTTTCCCTACACATAGTTCTTCTATCCCTTTTATTTGAACCTGTAATTAGCACTATACTTGTTAAATATATATCCCAGAGGCTTAAATCTTTGGTCTATTCCTGTGTCAGTTGAGCCCTGAATCTCAGCAGAGTTGCAATACCTACTCTCCAGTAGATTTGACTCACCCAGGGCAACTAACAAGAAGATGATGATGGACAACACTCATCCCAAGGAACAGAGAGTATCTGCAACTGCAAGCAAGATAGTTCCATCCATCTGCCCCATGGGACCTAAACCCCATTTAAATTTGAAACAGAGGGGGCATGGCCATTCCCAAATCTTCAAGATTGTGGAATGAACAATGGACTAAAGTAGACTTATTAATATTCTATTATAGACTTATTATTCTAACAATGGAAGAACTTTTATTATTGATATAAAGGCAAAGGCCATCAGAATTTCTAAGGGGAGGGAGAGGGAAGAAAAGTTGTAATATGGGAGTTCATTGGGGGCATTGTAGTTGTCCTGCATGACATCGCAATGACAGAAACAAGCCATTACATATTTTGTCACAACCTACAAAATTGTGTGGGAAAGTGAGTAAAGTATAATGTAAATTATAGTCCATGTTTAGTAGCAATGTTTCAATATGTGTTCATCAATTTTAACAAATGTACCGTAGTAATGAAGGATGATGCTCTTGTGGGAAAGTGTGGGAGAGGGAGGAAGTGAGGCATATGAGAATTCGTTATATATATATATTTTTAATAATATATCACTTGTGATTTTTTGGAATCATTTTTTCAGGTGTTCAAGGAATTCAGTGACACTGACACAACAAAACAGCTTCAATTCAAGTGTACTTATTTACATGTAAACTTTTTCAATGTTTACATCCATGAAAACAAATAAAAAATAGCTATTTCATTCTAACAAATATATGTAGGTTGATTCAAGGAAGAAAAAAGCTCCAATCAACGTAAGAGAAGCATTTCCAATAGAACTTTTTGTTTAACAGTTACCAAAACTGTGATATATTTATATTGTTTTGATCAATCAGGTATTTAATAATCATAATAACTCATTCCAAAAGAAAATGCTTAACACTATGATCACTATCCAATTTTTAAAACTGTTTAAATTTTAATGTTTGTATACATTTTTCTTGCTGGGAAGTTGCATGATAAACCAAAGACGTTCAAGCATAAAATCTATTATACTAGAAAAAACTTCTGTAGAGGAAATCAATTGGAAATATGAGTTCAAAAAAAAGAACAATGTAAAATTTTGACTGTTAAATAAAATCTAGTTGTGTATTTTTTTTTCCAAAAAAAATCAAAACCCTATGGTATTTAGATTCCATTACACATATTTAAATGAGTGATGTAACAGTTTTATTTTAAAATGTCAACATTTGCATTTTACCAGAAATCCTACCTTTCCTAACCGCGCTGCTTGCCTACCTTCAGCTATCCGCCCTAAGCTTTTCTCCTAAGGCACTGAAGCCTTTGAAAAGTGACCCAGGAGAACAGATTCAGACCTTGTCCAAGGTGGACAGAAGAGGATTCAGTGGGAATTTTAGTTAGGAACCTACTAAGACAAAAAACAATTCATCCAACCAGTCCAGTTTCTATGCATCAGCCAGACTATCTCCAGCAATTCACCCATTTCTCCAGGCCTATGTCCTCTGCACCCCACTCCCACGGAGTCAAATTGACTTACTCAAGTAAAACCATGGTCCCCCAACAAAACAACAACAAACATTTAAAACAAAACAAATTCAAAGGCTTCTATTTCCTTTTAGAGTTGGGACTTATTCTCA
>JAQZBX010052750.1:0-19048 GCA_029593785.1 Cabassous unicinctus | reverse complement strand
CAATTTTTAAAAAGGCGGGGAGGAAAGAGGAAAGAGAATCAAGAAACAAAAAAAAGTAAAACCAGACAAACACAAGCAAGCAGTCAAAAAAAGCTAAGGAAGAGTAGCATTCCTGCTTGGGCCCTTGTTGAGCATATACTCTGCCTGTGTTCATCAATCAATTACCATGCAGGCTGCTCTCTGCAGGTTTTAAGGCAGATTTTAGTGAGTAAACTGAGTTAATTTCTTAAGTAACCTTTTTTTTTTGAGAAATAAGGGAACAAAAAGAAGTTAGTACAATAATAATGTTCTATGTTTTCCCTGTCATACATTATTAGCTGGATGTTAGATATCCTGGTGAATCACTACTCTTAGAGGAGCTGGGAATCAAACTATGGACCTCATTTAATCAAGATGGAAATACCTCCACTAAGCTAACTTACTAATTGGGTCAGTTAGCTCTTCAGATAGCTATTTAGTTACTTTCCGCTGTGAAGGTCTTACTCTCCTGTGGCAGCAGGATTAAGTGGGCTGTATGAGCAGATCCCCCCCTCCCCTGGTCATGTTGATTTCCCTTTTGAAATTCTAATAGGACCTTGATGACTGAGTTCAAATCATTGAAATGGTTTACAAGCCTCTTCAAGACTACCCCCTCCTCCCAGGGACCCTAAATAAGCTTGTGGAAACATTAAGCACTACATACTGCCTGACTCCCTTAGGGGAGTTGAAATTCTGATTGTCCTCAGTGTGGAAGTATTAAATTGGATGACTCTGCCCTCTCTCAAACCAACCCTCTGTATCCCAGTGTAGTTAGGTAAATCAGGGTTCCTCATCAGATTCGCCTCTCCCCTCAACCTGGTGCCACTTCAAGCCAGCTGGTGTGCTCCTCAAAGCTCTAAGAGGCTTCAGACAATCAAGTTCACCACACCAAAATGATTTACAAGCCTCTTCTAGACCACCCCTTCCTCCCAGTGTACCCCAAACAGGCTCATGGAAACTTATCAAACACTTCCCACTGCCTGACCCCGCCCAGGGCAGCTGAAACTCTGATAGTCCTCAGTGTAGAACTAGAAATTTGTCTGAGTCTGCCCTCTTTCAAGCTAAGCCTCCTTATCTCAGGGTGGCTAGGTAAATCAGGTTTCCTCAGCAGATTTTCCTCCTCTCAGCCCAGCACCACTTCAAGACTGATGGTGTGTTCCCCCAAACTCCAAGAGGGTCCAGGCAACCAAACCCACAGAAAGGAAACCCCTCTCCACCATCTGCCAGAACCCTTCCACTCTCAGAGAATGCTCCCTCTCACCAGATTGCCAGTGGGAGTTAGGGCTTTCCCTAGGCCTTTGCCCTAAGAATGGGACTTAGCTGTCCACATCTGTGATTTCCAGCTTGGGAAAATCTCACTGTTTTATTTTGAGCAATCCACCTCCCTGTCCAGCTTCCTTCAATCAATGTCCCAAAGGGTCTCACCCCATGGGCTTCCAGAACAGCCCATTCAGGAAGGATCTTGTCCCCACTCAGCCATCCTCTGCCATAGAGATGGTGAGTTCCCATCTAAAGTGACACCATCTTGCCTCTTCCCCCAAAGGCTCTTCTTGATTTACCACCAAACTGTCTTCCACAGAGGCTGCACCATTCTACATTCTCATCAACAGTGAAGGAGTGTTCTTATTTCTCCACATACTCTCCAGCACTAGTAGTTTTCTGTTTTTAATACAATAGCCATTCAATAAGGTGTGAAATGGTACTTCATTGTATTTTTTGTTATCATATCCCTAATGGCTAATGATATTTAACGTTTTTTCATGTGATTTTTGCCATTTGTATTGCCTTTTGGAAAAAATATTTATTCAAGTCTTTTGCGCATTTTTAAAATTGAATTGCTTGTCTTCTTGTCACTGAATTGTATATCTTTATGAAACATGGATATCACACTTTTATAGTATAGTTGGTTTCCAAATATTTTTCCCTTTGAATAGGCTTCATTTTTCACGTTTCTAACAATGACTTTTGAAGAACAAAAATGTTTAATTTTGAGGAGGCCCCATTTATCTTTTTTCCTTTGTTGCTCATGCTTTTGGTCTAAGGTTTAAAAAACTGTCATCCTTCACAAGATCTTTAAGTTGGATCCCTGTATTTTCTTCTAGGAGTTTTATGGCTCTCAATTTTATACTTAGTTTCTTCAGTAAATTTGAGTTAATTTTTGTATAAGTCATGAAAAGGAATCCTCTTTTGTTTCTTTTGGATATGGATATACAATTCTCTCAGCACCATATTTGAAGAGTGTTCTGGCACAGCTGGGGGCCATGGGTTTAATATTCTTCTCAACAATCACTTGACCATAGATGTGAGGGTCTATTTCTGTATTCTCAATTTGGTTTCATTGTTCAATATGTCTATATTTATGCCAGTACCATGTTGTTTTTACCACTGTAGCTAAATAAAGTAATTTAAAACCAGGAAGTGAGAGTCCTCCAAATTCACTCTTCTTTTGAAAGACATTTTTTGGCTACTCAGGGCCACTTACCCTTCCACATAAACTTGATAGTTGGATTTTGCATTGCTGAAAAAAGTTGTGGGATTTTTATTGAGATTGCCTTGAATCTGTAAATCAGTTTGGGTAGAATTGACATCTTAATGATATTTAGTCTTTCAATCTTTGAACATAGAATATCCTTCCATTTATTTAGGTCTTCTTTGCCTTCTTTTTGCAATGTTTTGTAGTTTTCTCAACACAAGTCCTTTATGTACTTGGTTAAGTTTATCCTAAATATTTGATTATTTTAGCCACTACTACAAATGCAATTCTCTTTCTGACTTATTCTTCAGGCTGCTTATCCATAGAGTATAGAAACACTTCTGATTTTTGCATATTAAACTTCTATCTGGCCACTTTGCTGAACTCATCTATTAGTTCTAGAGACTTTGTTGAGAATTTTTCAGGATTTCTTTGATATAAGATCATGTCATCAGTGAAGAGCAAAGGGTATAGTTCTTCCTTTCATATTTGGATGCCTTTTATTTCTTTTTCTTGCCTAATTGCTCTAGCTAGAACCTCTAGTACAATATTGAAAAACAGTGGTGACAGTGGGCATCCTTATCTTTTTCCCAATCTCAAGAAAAAAACTTTCAGTCTTCCACCATTGAGTACAAAGCTAGCTGTGGGTTTTTCATATATGCACTTTACCATGTTTAGAAAGCTCCCTTATTTTCCTACCTTTTAGTGTGTTTTTATTAAGAAATCAAATAGGCAAGCTAAAGAATTAAAAAGTATCAAAATTGGAAAGGAAGAAGTAAAACATTTACTACTTACTGATGATATCCTATATCTGGAAAGAGCCAACAAAGTACAACAAAACTACTAGAGCTAATAAAGACATTCTGCAAAGTGGCAGGATACAATTTTAATATGCAAATACCAGTGGTGTTTTGATAAAATATTAATGAGCAATCTGAAAATGAAGTAAGAAAAAAATTCCATTTTCAATAGTGATGAAAAGAAATATTTAGGAAGAAACCCAACCAAGGACATAAAGGACCTGTATTCAGAAACCTATCAAACATTATTTAGAGAAATCAAAGATGGCCTAAATAAATGGAAGTGCAATCAGTATTCATGCACAAGTAGATTAAATATATTTAAGATATCATTTCTACCCAAATAGATTTATAGATTCAATGCAATCGTAATAAAAAATTCCAAATGCCTTTTTGTATAAATGGAAAGGCTAATTATCAAATTTATTTGGAAGGGTAAATTTTCCCACATAACCCGAAATTTCTTTAAAAATAAGAACAAAATTGAAGGACTCTCTGTTCCTTATTTAAATCATATTATCTGCTGCAGTGGTAAAAAGAGTGTGATACTGTCTTAAGGATAGACATAGAGATCAATGGAACAGAAATGAGAGTTCAGAAACAGGCCCTCATATCTATAGTCAAATGATTTCTGTCAAGGTTGTCATGTCCACCAAACTGGGTCAGAACTGTCTATTTAATAAATGGTGCTGGGAGAACTGACTATCCATATCCAGAAGATGGAATGAGGACCCCTATCTCACACCTTATACAAAAATCAAGTCAAAATGAAGCAAAGAACTAAATATAAAAGCTAGAAACATGGAATCCCCATAAAATAATGTAAGGAAATATCTTTGAATTCTTGTGGCAAGTGGTGTTTTCTTAAACATTACACACAAAACACAAGCAATGAAAGAAAAAAATAAGGTAAATATGACCTTTTCATAATTAAGTATTTTTGTGCTTTAAATGATTTTACCAAGTAGATGAAAAGTCAGCCTACTCAATGGGAGAAAATATTTAAAAACCAGATATCAGATAAGCTTTTGATTTCTAAAGTACATAAAAAGACCATACAACTAATTAATTAAAAGATAAGCAACCCAATTTAAAAATGGACAAAAGACTCGAATAGACTTTTTTTTTTCTGAAGAGGAAATAAAAATGGCCAAAAAGTGCTTGAAGAAATTTTCAACATCACTAGCTAGTAAGGAAATGCTGAAATCTACAATGAGATACCATTTCACATCTTATAGAATGATCATTATATAAAAATCAGAAAACTACAAGTGTTGGAGTGGATGTGGAGGAATAGGAACACTCATTCACTATTGGTGGGGGTGTAAAATGGTGCATCCGTTGTGGAAGACAGTTTGGTGGTACATCAAGAAGTTAAATACAGAACTGCCATATAATCCAGAAATCCCATTTCTAGAAACATACTCAGAAGAACTGAAAGCAAATATGCCAGCTAACATTTGCATACCTATGTTCATAGCAGCATTGTTCACAATTGCTAAAATATGAAAACAGCCCAAGTAGCCATAAACTTATGAATGAACAAACAAAATGTGTTATATACCTACAATGGAATGCTATTCAACTGTTGGAGGAATGAAATCATTGTCTATATGACAGTGTTGAACCTTGAGGACAATATGCTGAGTGAAATAAGCCAAAGACAAAAGAACAAATGTCTGGTTTCACTAATATGAAATAAATACAATGTGTAAACTCATGGATTAAAAATCTAGAGTATAGATCACTAGAAGTTAGAACAAGGGTTGGTAAAGTGGAGCTGATGCTAAATGTATGTAGAATTTTTAATAAAGTTGATTGTAAATGATTGGAAATTGATAGAATAGATGTTAGCACATTATTGGGAGTATAACTAACTGCTGATTTATAAATGTGATCATGGCTGAAAGGGGTAGTTTAGGGATGTTGAAGTCAATAGAAAGAAACCAGAGGAGAATTAGGAGATTGCATAACATTGTGAGCTTGATGGTAGATCAGGATTGTGGCTAATTGCACAAATAAAAGAACTTCTATGACAAATGTATGTCACTATTTCAAGGTGTTAATGTGGTGATACATGGGAAAAATACATCTAATGTTACTTATGGACTTAGATAACAATATATAATATTGTTGCATCAAGGACAATAAAGATACTATATCAATACCAAGGGTCAATAATAGGGGCATATAAGGGGGTAGGGGTCTGTCTATTTTGAAGTAGAAAATGTTCTAAAACTGACTGTAGGGAGGAAAGCACAACTCTGTGATGAAACTGAGAGTCATTGAGTATTCACTTTGGATGAATTTTACATAGCATGGGACTGACCAACACAGTGAACCCTGAGGTGGGTGATGGACCATGATTAACAGTACACATATGAGAACATTGCTTAATGCAATATAATAAATGTAAATTAGTAATATGTGGTATTTAAAATATGATGGTTAATGGAAAAATAAACCTATTATAAGTTATTGACTACTGTTAGTAATATTTGAATGTTCTTTTCTCAATTATAAAAAAATATTCCACAACAATGCAATATATGGGTATCCTATATGTGATTCATGATTCCTCTGTAAACTCACAAGTTCTCTAATAAAGGAGATGCATTCAATCTAATTAGAAAATGAAGTACAAATCTCCCTAACCACACCTTCCCAGGCCCACACACATCTGCCCCAGTTGCTTTCTTGGTTCCTCCTTTTCCATCAATTTAAAATAGTTAAATTACAGTCCTGATAATTGTGTAACTTGTTTATGCCTATTCTGGAAAGACCCTCAGACTCAAAGTAGAAATCTTGTGTTTGCTCATTCATTTACACTTGATTTATTCATTCCTATGTTAATTGTCTCCTAATTGCTGGTTAGCAACATTTAAGTGAAATTCTCAGTGACCTTCACACCTTTACTCCAAACTCTATTTTTTTCTTCTGTTCAAGGGGAACTCAGGTTCAAGAAAAATCAGGGGAAATCTGACCCAGAAGAAATCAAACCCAGCTCCCATGAATCTGAGATAACTTTCCTTCCATTTTTACCTAAAGGCTTAAAGAAAGGCTTTGTCATCCCAGATCACCATTTTACCTTTTCTGGGTGAATGTGAACCAAAAACAACCTCTGAAAGAATTTTATCTCACCTCTTAGTTGTAGGTGATGTCCTAACCTCTCCTGAGTTAGGGATTCTAATTTAATCCTAAATATCCATTAAATAATAGCCAAATTTGCTTTCCCACAGGCAGATTTCATATTGCCAACCTGAGCTGTTGGGATCTGAATAAGTCCCAAGACTTCCAGTAACCCTTGTGCAACATCATCAATGACATAGCTCAGTTCCATGTGCCATGGTTTATACTAAAAATGGCAACATGAAACACTGGACAATTGTTGAAGCAGGAGACTGGTTGTAAGGAGGCAGATTTTATAATAAAAATTACTAGAAACTTCTCCCTGCTCCCAAAGAGGTGGCTATCCATTGGGGTAGAGTGATGGGGGTGCAGGGAATGATAACTAACTATGATGGGCTGTTGCTTTCTTCCAATTCTCTCATTTGACTCTGGTTGAAATTTATTTCTCCAAGCATGTTCACAAAATTTCCTCTCAGGACCACTTTCAGTTCCTTTTGCCTCTGAGCCTTTACATGGGCTGTTCCCTCTGAATTGAAGACTTGCTTTCCCCTCCCTTGCCCTGGCTCACCCTGCCTCAGAGACACATGGAGTTTAGGAGAGTTGATCCCAGCCATGCTCCTGTATTTGAGGCCCAGCTTCACCCTTTACTGGTCATGTGATCTTTGACATTTCAATTGAGCTCTCTATGCCTTACTTCCATGATCTGTAAAATAGGAAGGACTTTTTCCATCTCATACTCTTGTAGTTTGGATGAAATAGGTTAATATATTTGAACACTGTGAACGATGGATGGCTGTTACAGCATAAGACCTTGTGAATGTTTGCTGTTATTTTTATAGTTAGGACATAACTTACTGTGTCCTAACTATATTTTTGAATTTAATGTATTCAGAGCATGCAATTGTTCCCTATTGTAGCACTCATCATGCTTCATGGGAGATTCTCAGTCACAAATCTGTCTCCTCCAAATGGACTGTAAACAACTTGAGGTAAAGACCAGTTCTACCTCACCTTTGCAGTTCTAGAAATTATGGCAGTGTCTGACACATAGTAGGTTCAAAAAATGTATGGCAACTCTTCCAAAGGATACATCCTTCATTGAAATCCAGTAGACTGGGATTCTGTGATTTGGCTGCTGGAGGTGACACTATTATTTCATCTTACTGACCCTGAGATGCAAGAATGTTATTGTGAATGTCCTTAACCTTCCATGTACTTCCCTTTGGGGAACTATAACAGGATTCTGATTGCCATCACAAATATGACTGAGCTCAGGACTCTGTGATTAAACTCTCTATGAACTTTAGGAGTACATGCTGGTAAAAATTCACTGTCCTCTGCTTGAATCAAACCTCAATGGAGGCCATTTAGAAAATGAGAGCTAGAAAATTGTGGAAAACACTTGGGGAAGGATTTAAGAAAGTTGTGGATAGTAAGTAGGTAGGCACCTGAAAACTAGGACACAATAAAATTTGTCATCTGGGGAAGAGAGTGGCTTGATTTGTATGAATCCTGAGGGTAGAAAAGGGACAAGTGGTTGGAAAACACAACAGAAAAAAAATCTATGATTGTTCATGGATGTAGAAAATGCTACAATGTCCTACCCTACCTCTTCAGACTTTTCTCACACCATGCACTATGGCCTTGGGGGAAGACTTTGGGTTTCCAAAATGTCCTGTGCCATTTCCACTTCCTAACCATCCATTTATTTATATTTATATTTTATAAATTTAGTTAGAACATGATTTTCTGCTTGAAATCTTCTTGACCTTACTTTTTGTAGAATTTCCCTCTACTGTGTACTCCATTGCACTGAACAAACAATTTACATTTCTTGAAATATGCTCAATTATATTACTTGTTATAGTTGGTTGCAAAAAAATGGCCATGCATTTTTCCTCTCTCTGTACCTATGCCATCTAATGTGACTTTTTGGGTACTTTTATCAAGAGCAGGAGACTTTTTCCACCCATCAAATGGGATCAATATTATGATTGCTTTAGTCATTGGGACAGTAGCAAACCAGATCAAAGCAGAGAATTGTAAGTACTTGTACATTGGGGTTGCCCTCTTCTTGCTTTTTCAGGACTGAAAATCTATGTGAGTGAGTCCTGACTGGCTTGCTTGATGATAGAGACCATACAGAGGAAGGATGCAGCTGTTGCAGTTGGGTTGATTTTAGACCAGCTGGCCACCAGCCGACCTGGCAGCAGATTGAAGATATGTGTGCAAATTCATGTGAGTGCAGCTGAGCCTGGAACAGACCAGAGGAATCTCAAGCTGCCAATCTGAAAAGTCATGAGTGCAGGAAATGATTTTTGTTTATAAGCCTCTACATTTGGGGTTCATTTTCTAAACAGCAAAATATAAATAAAACACTTTTTGTAAAGGAGGTACTGGAAATTGAACCCAGGACCTCACATATGGGAAGCTGGTACTCAACCCCTGAGCTCTACCTGCTCCCCTAACCTAAACAGTTTTTAATCAGGCCCTGTTTCTCTCCAAATGTTGAGGGAACTTCTAGTCATTTCATTTTCAAGAGTGTCTGGCATAGCATCTTAGATGTAGTCATTATATAGTAAAACTTTACTAACTGAATGAATGGATTAATGATAAATATTTGTATGTTCAAATCTGCATAAAATTACATGTGCAATAAAGAATTTTGTGCACAATATGTCTTTGAATAAATGAAGCTCCATGTCAGAAGTACTTGCTTACCATATTGTGGAAAACTTAAAATGATTTCTTCTTAGGGTAACCCCACTGCCTATAGTTCTGCAAATATCTCCAGGATATAATAAAGTATCAAGCATTGGAGAAGACCCTCTACACACCGTTGTCCAAGCCTGTGTGATTTTCCTGAAGCACTGGCTCCACTACTTCCATACCCTGCTTGAGCATGAGCAGCTTGTCATGGCTGAAAGCACCTTAGTGGATTTGGCTCCCTCAGCCACCATTTCTCTCTGAATTGTTGCTACCTACTTCAGGACAGTATTAAAAACAATGACCCCATCCCTTCCCAATGTCTATGACTCTCCTTTCCCACTCCATTTCACTCAGTGAGACCACTTCAATAAGCTGATTTTGAAAGAGACTGGGAGAGCCATGCATTTTTGGCAGCTTCTGCCTTGCAGAGCCTAACTACCTCCTTTGGATAGGAAAGAAGAAAAATAGAGGAAAATTTCATAATCAGTTGAAGTTTTAATAAATTATCTTCCTATGAATTTTCAAAAGGCTATGTAGAAAAATTCCTTTGGTTCTCTTAAAATTTGCAAGATGTAAAAAGAGAGGTTCCAATTTTGTCAAAATCCAGAGGGAAGGATGCAAAGAGCAGGTGGGAGAGGAATAATTCCCATCCATTCCTCATGATGTCCTCATCCTCACATTTCTCCTTGGAAGTCACTGAAAGTACTGCTTAGTTCCTCACACCTTCACAATGTGTGTTGTTCATGTTCTCACAAGCAGAAATTGGATTTGTGTCTTATTTTTCACTCTAAAATTATACTCAAAACTAAGTAATGACAAGGCAATGCATAAATAAATATCAACTGAAACTGAAATGAAATGTGTTTTTCATATAAAATGACCTATTGGAGTCTTTGAAAAGATTTTACTTATACTGTTGTCACTGTGAAGAAAGGCCCTTTAGTGAGGGAAATGTTACTTGTGGTGCCACTAAATAACATGTATCCTTCACTCATATTATATTATATAATGTGATATTTTGTTTGTTTTTCATCTGCTTTTCCATATAATTGAATTTCCTTCAGGATAAAGCTTATATTTTCTGTTTGTCAGTGTATGTCTGTTATGTACACTGTGTCTGGCACCTAGAAAGTACCCAAAAATATTTGTTGAATGATTGAAAGAATTAATAAATATTTTTGGGATTCTTAACTTTGCATAGCTTCTTTATTAATTTCATCTGGGAAAGTAATAATAAATTGACACTATTCTAAATACAATTTAGAATTAATTAAAATGAGAAAAGATCTTGTATAATGAAGTGATAGAAAGATACTATTGACACTGCACAAATTAAATTTTCTATTCTTCTATGCTTTGGAGAGAAAATGTTCTGTTTCTGAAAACTCACACTGTGTGATATATGAGTACTGAGAGCCCTTGGTCTGGCTGGGAGTTTAAATCCACAAAGTAATTCAAGAAAAAAAATAGCTCAACCATTACAGAATTTTTTTTAGTGCACACTGAATATCTGAAAGCTGTATAATATGTACATTTTTATGTTCTTATTTTGAAAAAGAAGAGAGCCAGGGTGACAATTCAGCATTACAAAAAATTAGCAGATCTGTAAGTTGTTATATTCTACTGTCATTGACTAAATGCCAATAACCCATGCCATGACACTGCACATCTCCAGATTTTCTGACAGGCTTCTAAATATCAGCGCACCTGAGGTCTCAGTGCTTAGTCCTCTGCTCTCTATTAACAACTCTCTAAGTGCTTCATTAAGTGCACTGCTGTCTGTAGCTAATGACATTCAAGTTTACATCTCTATCTGTGACACCTCTTCTGAGGTTCAGATTCATATATTCAATTGTCTGCTAAACTCTCTGTGTCTTAGCTTCTTCCTGTGTAAAATGTGAAATATAATAATATATTCTTCACATAGTTTTCATGCAAAGCAAATACCTTAAAGAAAGGAAAAACACTTAAAAGGGTGCATGGCACCAGTGTATATACTCAATAACTCTTAGCTTTATTACTTGGCATCTCCATGTGTATATCTAATAGTAATATGACATTATCATGGTCAGGCAACAATTCTTGGTTCTAACCCTCATTCTTCCCTTATTAATGATTTTTTCAAGGTTTCAGGGATGGGTTGATTTGTTCTCCACAATGGACATTTTTAGGAAAGATTAAGAGAATCTTATTTAATAAATGTAATAAATCATTTCTATGGGTGATCATTTAGTCAGGTTTCAGCTAACTAATCTAGCAAAGAATTAGTATCATTCAGGCTGCTTCTGTTAATATACTCAATCCAAAATATCTGCTAAGTGAGCCACTATGATATATTCCATCCAGTTAAAAATAATATACTTTTCTCCTTCATATAGCCCACTACTATCCTGATTTTTCCTTATCAGTGTCCTTTGCTTTCCCTAACTCCTGTAAAAATGTCTATTTGAAGGTGATATGTAGAAATGCAATTGATTTTTTTATTTTATATGTATACTAAACTCTCACAATATTTCTTATAGTTTTTTAAATTTTTCCATTGAGACAGTCGTATCATTTATGGATAATGACAAAAGTTTGGTTTCTTTGTATTACCTTATTGTGCTACCTTGGCCCTCCACTGTTAATTGCTTAAAAGAAACAACAACAAAAAGAGCAACCACATTTATTGCTAATTTTTCTCTTTTTATTAGAGAATTTTTAGGTTTATAGAAAAATCATGCAGAAAACACAGATTTCCCATATATGTCTCTAGCACACAGGTTTCCCTATTATTAATATTGTACATTGGTGTGTTACCTTTGTTATAACTGATGAAAAATATTATTATAATTGCATTATAGATACCATTAGGTTTCACTCTTTGTGATGCATAATTTCATGTTTATTTTAAAATTTTATTTGATAAAAATACCTCACTTTGATTTTCATTTACATCTCTCTAAAGACTAATGAAATTGAGCATCTTCACATATGCTTGTTAGTCACTTTCTATTGTTTTTGAAGGAATATATATGCTAGCCCTTTGACCATTTTTTTAAATGGGGATTTTTTTTTTTTTTTTTTTTTTTTTTTGCTGTTGGGATGAAAGTGTTCTTTATACATTCTGGATGTTAGACCCTTAACAGGTATATGATTTGCAAATACTTTATCCCATTCTGTATATTGACTATATTTTCTTGATAGTGTTCTTTGATTTAAAAAAGTTTAATTTTGATGAAGCCCAGTTTATTTAATTAAAAATTTGCATTTGTATCATATCTAAGAGCCTATTTCCAAATCCAAAGTCATAAAGATTTAACTCCTATGATTTTCCTAAGAATTTTAAAGTTTTAGCTCCAACATTAAGGTCTTTGGTCCATTTTAAGTTAATTTTTGTATATGGTGTGAGGTAGGCATCCAATTACTTTATTTTGCCTGAGAATATCCATTTGTAGTGGCATGATGTATTGAAGAGATTATACCTACTCCATCAAGTGGCCTTGCCGCATTGTCAAAAATCAATTCAACATACATGCATGGGTTTAGTTCTGGACCCTCATTTCAAACCCATTGGTCTGTAATCTATGTCTATCCTTCTGCCAGTAACATCTTGTTTTGGTTAGTGTTGCTTTATAAAACACTTTGAAATATTGAAATGTGTGTTCTCAACTTTGTTCTTCTGTTTCAAGATTGTTTGGGCTATTTGCTGTTGCTTACATTTCCATATACATTTTAGGATCATTTTTTTTTTCTATTTTTTTCAAAAATGTCATTGGGAATTTTGATGGGGATTCACCAAATATATAGATCAGTGTGTTGCTTCTTAACATTATGAAGTCTTTAAATCCATGGGTGCAGGATGTCTTTCTATTTATTTAAGTCTTCTTGAATTACTTTCAGCAATGTTTTGTAGCTTTCACTATATACATCTTGCACCTCCTTGCCTAAATTTATTCCTAAGTATATAATTATTTTCATGCTATTTTAAATGGGTTTATTTTCATAATTTCATTTTCAAATTGTTTATTGCTATTTTATAGAAATAAAATTGAATTTTGCCCATTGATGTTGTATCTTGAATCTTTGATGAATTATTACCTCTGATGTTCTTGAGGATTCTTTTGGATTATCAATAAATAAGATCATTATATATATATATGGAAATAATTTTGCTTTTTTTCAATTAATTATATCCTGAATAAATTTGAAATTAGATGGTTTTAAACAGATACAATATTACTAGATTTTTTTAAAAAAAATCACCATTGTAAAGAGTTAACACTTAAAATATTAAAATTTACAGTGTGCAACAACAGATTATAAGATGAACATAGAAACAGGAAATGATGGTCCATTCAATGGAACAATATAAAAATGCAGAAACCATCAATGAAGAAGACCCAATTTTGGACATATCAGACAAAGACTTAAAAAAAAAAGTATTTTCAAACTCAAGGAGATAAAGGTATCATGGAAAAAGATTTAAAGAATATGAGGTAAACAATGAATGAAAAAGGAGTGTGTCTTTGAGATTCTCAATTGGAACCAAAAATAAATCTTGGAGTTGAAGTCCACAATAAGTGAAATGAAAAATTTCCTAGAGAATTTCTACAAAAGATTACCTATAGAAGAAAGAATTAATAATCATGAAGTCAAAACAAATGACATGTCTTTTTCAATATGTCTTTTGAAAAAGACATTTCATTTGTGGGGAACATGGGAATCCCTGTAATTTTTGTGTAACATTTATGTAATCTAAGCATCTTTTAAAAATATATATATATATGTATATAAATAAAGTTTATGTAAGCAAATGCACATATATGCATATATATTTATATATCATTTTACAAATATTTGTTTGTATTGTGAAAAATGTTATTTTTACCCACAATTAAAAAAATGCAATGTTTCAGGCATAGGAGGAAAAAGAATAAAGACACAAAAAAAGCAAACAGAGCCTGAGACTTATAGGATACCATTAAACTTACCAATACAGGAATTATGGGAATCCCAGAGGGAAAATAAAAAGAGAAGTGTCAGAAGGAATATTCGAAGAAATATTGGCAGAAAACATCCCAAATTTAATGAAAGACTTGAATATGCACATTCAAGAAGCCCAACAAACCAATATCAGAATAAACTCAGAGAGAACCACAAACAGACACACAGAAATCAAATTGTCCAATGCCAAAGTCAAGGGAAGATCTTTGAAAGCTGCAAGAGAAAAGCAATGGATTATTGAAAGAGAATCACAATAAAATAAAATGTTAATTTCTCATCAGAAACCATGGTTAAAAGAAGGTTGTGGGTTGAAATACTTAAAGTACTCAGAGTAAACAACAGCCCACCAGGAATTTTTGTATTCAGTAAGGACTTTCTTCCAAAATTGACAGAGTTTAAGATAATTCCAGATAAACCAAAGCTCAGGTAGTTCATTACCACTAGACTTGCCCTATAAGAAGTGCTAAAGGGAATTCTTAAGACTAAAGGAATGGACACTAGACAGTGAATCAGAGTGGCATAAAGAAAAAGACTTCCAGTAAAGGTAATCATTTCAATAATTGTAAATGCCAGTACAATTGTGTCATATTTTTTCATATGTAACTCCACTTTTTACTTATTATAGGTTCAAAAATCAAAAGTAAAGAAAAGTAATGATACATCTATGCTATTGGAAATACATACAAAAAATTAGTAACAGGTACAAATAAAGGTGGGAGTTTGAGAATAAGATCATTGCATATGTATGCTATAGAAATTTAGTTGGAATCAAGTCAACATGATTGTTATAGAATAAGGGTGTGAAATTTTGGCCCCGGTGTAACCACAAAGAAAATACTTAAAAAATGTATTCAGAAAGAAATGAGAAGGATACAAAGTGATGCAATAGAAAGATATTAAATAAATATGAAATAAGCCATTAATGGATGAATTGAAGATAATAAAATGATATAAGACTTACAAAAACAAAATAGCAAAATGGCAGAAGTGATTGCAAATATAAATGTATTTAACTCTCCAGCCACAGTACAGAGATTGACAGCATGGATAAAAAGTCATGTCTCAACTATATGTTATTTATATATGACTCACCTTAAATTCAAAGACACCAGTAGGTTTAAAGTGAAAGGATTGAACAATATATGCCATTCAAATAGTAGTGAAAAGAGCTGAAGTAGGTATACTAATATCAGATAAAGTAGATGTTAATTAAAAAACTATTCTGAGGCACAAAGAAGGTCACTATATACTGATAAAAAGGCCATTTCAACAAAAAGACAAAAGTTATAAATATGTATGCATGAAATGAAAAAGCCCAAAATATATGAAGCAAATATTGACAGAATTGAATGGAAAAATATATTGTTCTGCATAAACAGTGGGATATTTCAATACATTGAATAGAGGAGCAGCTATAGGAGCAGAAGTTCAATAAGGAAATAGGAGACTTGAGCAATACTCTTAACCATGGAGGACTAATGAATATAGATAAATGATAGATGATGATGGTGATAGATGGTTTGGTAGATAGATAGATAGAACATTTCACCAAACATCAGCATAATACAGATTCTTTTCTAGTGCATATGGATCACTCTCCACAATAGACCATAGTTAGGTTATAAAAGGTCTCAATAGATTCAAAATCTTGAAATCATTCAATTTATCTCTCCTAACCAAAATGACAAAAAATAAAAAAAAATAAAAAAACAGCCAAATTTCAATAACAGGGAGTAGTGGAAATTCAGAAATAAGTGGAAATTAAACAATGTACCTTTAAACAATCAGTCAAAGAAATCACAAGGAAATTAGGAAATAACTTTAGGTGAATGAAAAGGAAAACAGAACATACCCAACCAATGGATGCTGTAAAAGCAGTGCTGAGAGGGAAAGATACAGCTCTAATTGCTTACATTAAAAGAGAAAATAAAAAGATCTCACATCAGAGATCTAACTTCACAACTGGAGGATTTAGGAAAAGAAGAGCAAACTAAATGTAAAGTAGGCAGAAGGAGGAAAATAATAAACAAACAAGCAGAGATAAATGAGATAGAGAGGAAAGATAGAAATAGAGAGGCTTTCCATGTGCTAGTCAGGCCCTGAATCTTAACAGTTGCAACCCCTACTCTCTAGTTCATTGGACTCTCCCAGGAAAACTAAAAAGGAAATGATGATGGACAATGACCATCCTAAGGAACTGGCAGAGTCTACAACTGCAAGCAAGAGAGTTCTATCCATCTACCCTATGGGATTGAAGCCCCCTCTCAATTACAGGTGGAGATGGCATCACCATCACAGAATCTGGGAATGAATTGTGGAATAAAGTAGACTTACTGGTATTCTACTATGGACTCATGATTCTGGCAATGGAAGAACTTATATCATTGATGTGGAGACAGTGGCCATGGAAGTTTATGAGGGGAGGGAGAGGGAAAAACACATGTAATATGGAGGCATTTTTGGGATTTTAAAATTGTCCTGAATGACACTGCAACGACAGATACAGGCCATTATATATCTTGCCATAACCCACAAAATTGTGTGGGAAAGAGTGTAAACTACAATGTAAATTATAACTCATGCTTAGTGACAATGCTCCAAAATATGTTCATCAATTGTAACTAATATACCACACTAATGAAGGATGTTGTTAATATGGGAAAATGTGGGATGTGTACAGAGTGGGGCATATGGGAATCCCCTATATTTTTATGTAACATTTATGTCATCTCAATATCTTTTTAAAAATAATTTTAAAAATATAGTAATAAAAAATCAGTACTATTTCTATACATGAGTAATGAACATTCTGTGGAGGAACTCAGGAAAGAAAGCCTTTTACAATACCGTGTAACAGAATCAGATAGCTATGAATAAATCTAACCAAGAACGTAAAGGAAAGACATTGCTAAAAGAAATCAATGGAAACCTAAATTAATGGAAGGAAATTCCGTGTTCATGGATTGGAAGACTAAATATTAAGATGTCAATTCTATACAATGTGATTTACAGATTCAGAACAATCCCAATAAAAATTCCAAAAGCCTTCTTAGCAGAAATTGAAAAGTCAATCATAAAATGTATATGTAATGATAGGGCGCTGAATAAAAAAATCATCTTGAAAAAGAACGATGAAGTTAGAGTCACACTTCCTCATATTAAAACTTGTTACAGAGCCACTGTAGTCAAAACAGTATGGTAGTGGCACAAGGAGAGACATATAGACCATTGGAATCTAACTGAGAGTTCAGAAAAAATCTAATTACTTTTGACAAGGATGTCAAATCCACTCAATTAAGAGAGAATAGGCTTTCAACAAATGGTACTGTGAAAATTTGGATGTCTGTATTCAAAAGAATGAAGGTGGATCACCACCTCACACCACATACAAAAAAATAACTCAAAATGAATCAAACACCAAAATATAAGAACCAAGACTACAAGACTTAAAAGAAAATATTTGGAAGCATCTTCAGGACATTGTGTTAGGCAATGGTTCCTTAGTTTTTACACCTAAAGCATGAGCAACAAAATAAGAAATAGATAAATGGAAACTCATGACTTAAAAAAATTTTTTTAGGCATCAAAGTGAAGTTGGGAGAAGTCAGGGAATGATGGATTCCTCTATGTTCTTGACTATGTTAGATAAAAAATTTAAGAACATGCTCATTTACTTAGGCCAATAGTTTATTGGAGAAATGGGGGAAGAGAACTGGATTATTCAACAGATCCCACAGGTGTGGGCTCCTCCAAGCAGAGAGAGTATTTTGGGCTTGTGGGGCTATCTTTCTTAAGCTACTGTTTACCACTCCCTTTCCTAAAGTTGGGGTAGGGGACTCAGCTATTTGCTGTTCTGATAGGTTGCTCCACCTGTTAGTTCCCCAGGGTGAGGCACCTTGAGACTTTCCCTTGACCCCAATGAGATCTTGTTCCAATCTTGTTCTAAATGGGGTTCTCCTGGGGTCCTTCCAGCAGCCTTCTTGGTAGAAGTCTTTCCCTCAGGAGGTTTCCAGGCAGGGTTTCATACTAGTCAGGTATTTTGTAATTTCTTCAAAATACCTGACTAGTACTTTTCAAAATTGTCAGTTATCAAAAAAAGAAAAAAAGAAAAAAAAAACATACACACACACACAAAAAACAAGAAAATCTGTGGATATTTTAGAGCTGAGATGAGCCTAAGGAGACATGATGACTAAATCTAAAGTGGTAGTCTGGATGGGATCCTGGAACAGAAAAAGACATTAGATAAAAACTAAGGAATTCTGAACAAACTATGGATGTTAGTTAGTAATAATGTATCAAAATAGGTTAATTGTATCAAATGTACCATACTAATGCAACATGCTAATATTAGGAGAAATTGTGTGTGTGGATAGGTGGTATTATATGGAACTGCTCTGTACTAGGTGCTCAATTTATTTCTGTGAAGACTCTTCACACATATTAATATAGTCATTTTCCATATTGCATCATATACTTTAAGGAAGTAGGGCACAAATTCCTCTGCACACTGAATTCATTAGAAAGTTCTAGGAGAGAAAAAGATGGCATCGGTTTAGGAGGGCGACTGCAAGCAGCTTCCAGATCACGGCAGAGAGTGGACAACGTGCGGCACGGGTGTCTGTGCTGTGGGTGTGTGGAGTAAGAAGCTTGGGACATCTATCTGGACAGATAGATGGTGTGGACTGAACCATAGAGATTCGTGAGTTTTAAGCCTGCCTGTGGTGCTTAACACAGTCGGCTGACCCCCACCCTTATGGAAAAAAAAAAAGCCAGCTGGAGCAGTGACTCCTGTCACTCCAGTAACTGGGTGACCCGACCCGGTGGGAGGGGGCATTTTATGAGGGGGGAGCTCTGGTAAGGGAGCTTTATTGTCTGGGGATTTGGCTTCCTGAAGCCCCCACAACTTAGACGAGCAAAGCAGCTGCAGTGA
>JAQZBX010052749.1:8891-19150 GCA_029593785.1 Cabassous unicinctus | reverse complement strand
CTTGAGTGTCAGGAGCTAACCAAAACAAACAAACCAAAGAAAAAAGCACATTTAACAGACTTAACAACTTGGCTCTAATTTGGCTGGTAGTCTTCAGATCTTACCCCTCCTATCGAGAATATCAGCACGAGGCAAATGTGTAGTACAGTGTTCTCTCTGTCTTATCTTAGCCTGCATGGAACTGAGGAGCCTGCTTCTTTCTCTGGGATTGTGCTTGTTAGTGACCTAAGGAATTCCCCTGATTACAGTTTACAGGAGTTTGCATGTTTCCTCTACTCCCTTTGAAATACACCATCATCCCCTCCTAGGTACTCTACTGTCTGACTGAATACAAGTAGTCCTTTTCCCCATGCTGCTTCAGCCAAATTGTTTTTACCCTGCTTTAGCTGTCTGCAAGCTGCTTTTCTGCCTTTAGAACAGATTCTGGGAGGGTGACCCCAAGATAATTTTCTTGGTTCAATTTTTCAGAATCCCATCTAATAGATTGGCACTTACATACAGACACCCCAGTATGTGCTTTAGGGGTTACTCTGCTCCTCATAGAACAGGGCAAGAGACTCTCAATGGGTACAGCCTGAGACTGTCAATGGGTCCTGCAGAACAGGTGGGTGAGGTATCAGTAGGGGCTCTAGGAGCTTTTCCTATGGGTTTTGAAGCTGCATTAATTGATTCAGCACTCATCCAGTTACAGTGGCCCTTTGTTTTTTTTGTTTTGTTTTTTGTTTTGAAGGAGGGTAATGTCTTTAAAGAGATTCATCTGCTGCTTGTGCCTGAGGGACATTACAAACATGGCCACCCTCAGAACCAGCTCCCGGAAATCAGAAGTAATTGATCAAAAGGAGTGATCAACAATCAGACCACCTACCCCCAGAGTTTGGAGGACTAGATCTTTATATCACACCCTGGCACCAGCAAGCTGCACAAGAAGCCTGGGCTGCAGACCCCACTGCTGCCTGCCATGAGGCTGGGAATAGAGGATGGTAGCCATTGTAGGGAGGGTGAAATTCACTAGTATGTAGTGCAACTCACCATCCTCACCCTCCGGCAATTCCTTGGATGCTGCACAGTGTTCCACCAGGCTCCAAAGTTTCAAAATAGTTGATTCAGACAGTTCCTGCCAGTTCAATAGTTGTTTTGCTAGAGGGACTGATTCCTGGAGCTTCTTACACTACCATCTTCCCACAATCCTCCCCCCACAATTAGTCAATTTTTAAGACAATAAAAATTCAGGCCAGTTCCCAGAACACCACTTAAAGGTACAGTGAAACTTTTAATTATAAATTAAGGAAGGCTTACATTACCTGAAAGCCTTTGGAAAAGACTTTTTTGTGGCTGCTTCAATCAGAATTCTTTTAAATAAAAAAGAAGAGTAATTATTAAGGCTGCTTAAATTTCCAAGACACATGAGGAAAGTGAGATGTCACAAATGAAAATATTTTGATATTTTTAAAATTTGAATGCATTCTTAATGTATATTAAGTCTTTGCAATCATTATGAGGATAAATGGGAAAATTAAATGAATGTTGTAACAAAGATTAAGTTTTATATATATAAACATCATATGCACATATGTTATATATGTGCATACTCTATACATATATGTACAATATACATGCATATATATTTGTGCACATTCATAAAGTTTGTGTTTATAAAACTCAACTTTTGCTACAGCTTTCATTCATATACATATTTATACACATATGCACATATATATTTATTATATATCTATGTTCATATGTACATGCATGCATACACACCCATACTCGTATATAAACACATAAATAATAAAGTTAATTCCCTCTCCTTGGAAACAGATAGTCAAAATATAAAGAAAGCCAGAAGGAAAATATTATCCAATATATGAACATTTTTTCAGGAATAAATCTAATATGCAAAATATGGTCACATAATAAAAAAGGTTATCTACAACAAATCAGAAAAACACTGATATATCCTCACCTACATCACACCCTGTTATCAAATTTATAAGAGTTTGGTAATATTTTTTAATATCATCTAAGAAGGACCAAAATCCAGAAAACCTTTCTATTTTGAATGATTGAAATATCAATATTTTTAGATTTTGTTTTGTTTTGTAACAACATAGACAAGTATAGACAATATTAACATAAAATATCTTGGTTCTTGAGAAATGCACTTGTTAGAACTCTTGTTGGCAAGTAGCAAAACCCAAACCAGGTAACATATTTTTATTTTAAGAAAGACTATCATAAGAATGTAAGGGTATCTTAAGGCATAGATGCAGTTGGGCTTCAGGACAAACAGAAACCAGGATTTCAAATGCCTTTATGACTCTTCCTTCATTTTCCCCCACTACTCATTAGTATAAGTCTGTTCTAGTCTTCTTTCACTGGCTGCAGCCAGATTTCCCTGCTTCTCTAACCCGTAAGTATAAAACATGGCCAACAATAACTCTAGCATTCAAAATCAAAAGGCTCAGGCAGAGTAAAACCAAAGCTTCATTGCTTAATTCCAAATTCCTAGAGCAGCACTGATTGGGTCAGCATGGTTCATAGGCCTGGCCAGGATGCCAGTCCTGTTGGTTTAACATGGCTGTTCTCACTACAGCCATGTAGATGGAGTAGATGAGGGGTTTGGAATGTTCTGAGCAAAATGAGCAGAACAAGCAATCCCATAAGTGCCCACTTCAAGGAGAAAACGGCTAATGGAGAAATAGTTTGAAATGTTCTAAGCATGGAAATATGCAATCTGATTTGAAAACTTGTGTTAGATTTTGCTGCTGTTGTCTATCTAAATGTGTTTGTTGGTGGTGAAATAGAGACAGTAAGTAATGGAACCTATAGTAAATGTTTTAGACTAACAGTCTGTTTCTTTCACCAGTGCACCTTGTAAAATACTTAGTCCAGAAACAAGACATTAAGCTAACAAATATGTGCTAAATAGGACAATCATCTAGTACAGTGAACAGGAAAAAGATGTGGCTGTTTTTGTGGGGAAAACTATTGAAACAATCAGCCCATGCAAAACATCAGTAAAGAAAAGAAAATGAGGTACTGGGTTATTCTTAGCTGAAGGGACAAATACAAAAACAAAATGGGGCATAGCATTCTAGGATAAGGTGCCTTTTAATTCCCATTTGGAGAACTGGGTGCAGTACTGACCACCAGAATACAAAGAGTTATGAATTCCATAAAGTGAATACATTTTCCATTCCAAACACAAAAGTACTGAGAACATTTTTACAAATTTTGATAAAAAGAACTTAATATTTCTTAGTGACCTGATGTTTCTTATAATGAATGAAGAAATAGTTTTTTTACAAGCATTGCTTTCATAAATAAGAAATCATCCCAAATTCATTAACTATCAGTAAGTGTTGCTAACAGTAATATTATTCCCTATAAAATATAATTATATTGACTGGAATACTGTGGAAGACCAAGTGATAAAGAAGCATCCTATGTGCCTATAATGTCATTATGGTGAACCAACGTCATTTCTTTTGAGAAGCTAACAAATACTTACTTCCCAGTAGGAGCATTCAGCAGTTAACCTGTAACAGTTCTTTGCTACTTCAAAGAGCAGGGATTATTATTATTAATTTTAATTTTAATAACCTGTTCTAAGTCCTTTGCTACTTCAAAGAGCAGGGATTATTATTATTAATTTTAATTTTTCTCATTATGCCTGATAGGCCGTTATGTATACAGGGATGTTCAATGTGTTTACTATAATATGCATGTACTAAATCCATTATTTCACATCTATATTTCCATCTTCATTTCTGTACCTAGAAGTCTGTATGGGAAATATACTAAGACCCAGAAAACTCTATGCCACTAGTTCAGTGAATCACTGCATTTTAAAAAGGCTACACTATTTTAAAAACCTTGGGTAGAGCACCTGCCTTTTTATTGTTAAAATATTTCAGACCAATGCCTGCTATTTTAAGGGTAAGGTGCTATAGCAACTGGGACATTAATCAGTATTCAGATATTCTTATAATGTCATTGAAGTTAAATTTGTCACAACCAGATATATAGGGATGTATTACTTTCCAGCTCCAGTTTTAAAAAGCAGTATTCTAACTGGTCTTCTCATTTCATGCTTTTTTGATTTGAGGTTTTTTTCAAATAAATTGACTTTAATATTAATAACTTGAAATCACAGGAAGCTTTACCATTGCCATTCTGATATGAAGACAAAATATTCATTGGATTCCCTTTAATTGTGTTTCACCTATGAGCCTTTTTTTATACCAATGTAATAGACTTTACATTGTTTTAATTACAATTTAAACAGCTCACTCTCAATATTGTAATATCACTCAGATGTGTGATATTTCTTTAGTATTTTCATCTCTAATGACTACTTTGTTTTTAACAGAAAGATTTTATTATTATAAAATTGTCACTAGCAATACGTTTTGGAGAGCATAGTTAGTATGTGTGTTCTGCTGGGAAAAGATGCTAATTAAGCTCAAGATACAAGCAATTAAACCATTAGGTTCTTTCTACAAAATATTAAGTGCAATTATCATAAAATGAAATTTCATTTTATAATTTAAGAATATTAGGAATATTTCAAGGTACTTTGATCAAAAACATACATTTAAAGATGGCATTTTTACATACCATTGAACCTCTGACAAGAACACAAGAACTAGTTTCTATAGTATTTTTTCATATATTCATATATTTTTTCATATATGTATATATTACCAGGCAATGCTTAGATTACTCATATATCAACATGCAAATGTTCAATAGCCATTAAAATCTTTCTTACTAATTTCCGTCAATCCAGTGATAAGTGTGGCAGTGATTTCCCAACAGCAATATTAGAAGTTAGAAAAAAATATTTTCACAATTCTGAAGAAAAAAGCATGTGTCTCAAAAAGTTAACTTTCCATGCACCTTTTCTTAGGAAGCTGCTGAAGAAAGTGCCACGTTAAAATGAAATAATAAAGAAAGAAGATATAGGACAAAGGAAACAGAGAATCCAACAGAGGAAAAAGTTTAAGGAATTTGTATAATGATGTCAAAAAGAAAGAGAGACACAGGCCATTATATATCTTGTCATAATTTACAAAATTGTGTGGGAGAGAGTATAAACTACAATGTAACTATAATCCACACTTAGTGGCAATGCTCCAAAATGTGTTCATCAATTGTAACATATGTACTGCACTAATGAAGGATGTTGTTAATGTGGGAAAATGTGGGTGGGGTAGGGAACGGGGCATATGGGAATCCCCTATATTTTTAATGTAATATTTATGTAATCTAAGTATCTTTAAAAAATTTTTAAGTGTATTTAAAAAAAAGGAAGTCCCAGACAGAGCAAACTATCATGGAACAGGAAAATGAAATACACAGAAAGGATTTTCTTGGGGGGGGGAAAGGAAGCGGTACAGTTACTGGCAGATTATCTGAGAAGTATGACTGCTTGCAAAATTATAATCGATATATTTTACAGACCTTTTAGATAATATAGAAAAACTTTGCATTATTCAAAGAAAGCTAGATACATGCAGGGGATGGGTGCGAGGGGAGGGAGAATAAGGCAATTAACTCCAAAGGGAAAAGGTATGAAAAATTGTAATCATGCTACAATACTTGGGCTCAGCAGTGAGAGAAAATGCATATTATATAGATGATGATAGATAGATTCACAACTAATAGGAAGTCAATAAATAATGTCTAAAAAATAATGAATCAAAAGAAAACAGTATGTACTTATTTTAAATTATAGAGGCAAATACCAAAAAAGAAAATAAAAACAGCTGAAAAATAGTCAAGCAATTGCCCTGAATATAAAAAGTTGGGAAGATGAAGGAGGACATGGGCAAAAGACAGAACTGGGTTATGGGATGATAAGTAGGGTGATCATATATTCTAGTTTGCCCAAGACAGCCCTAGTTTATGCCTGCCTTCCAATCACCCATCCAATTTAGGATTTTTTCTTGATTTCCCACTCTTAATGAGATTTTATTCTTGATAATTGCAACCATACAAGCCGTGTTGGGTTTAGCAGACCTCCACCTTGACCTACGAGTTTCTGCCATAGTTTTATCTAATAGGTTGTGAAAACATGTTTACTGAATAGAGTTCTCACCTTAACACATAGTGAAATCAGAAAGACAATCAGTAGTGACCTGCCTATTTTCACCAACTTTTCCAAACTCAACTAACAATCCCCTTCAAGACAGTTCTTATTTGTGAAATAGAGCATCCTTTGACACAAATGGCCTAAAACAGTCATCTCTTTCAAGTTTCAGGTAGTATCAGAAAAATTATTCTGTACTGCTATACCTGCCAGCCTTTTGGTATATCAGCCAGTCATGCATGGCCTATGCCCTGGCCTGCAAGAAGCAGGAAGCCACCAGGCCACCAGCTCTGTAAAGGAGAGGGGGTCAGTGTAAAATATGGTTAGGCAAATATGAAATATATGCAAGAAAAAGAAGCAAAGCAGTTCTGCTGTAGAATATGTAAAGAAAAGTATGAATGTTCTTGTTCCAGTAGTTTAGTCATTTATTACATGGTGTTACCCACAATTATTTATTTTATTAATTGGTGATGCTTTTTTAGTTTTACATACTCTTTCAGCAGCAATACTTCAAAAATGAAAATTAACATTAAATAAAAAATGATATACTGAATTTCTGTCTCTCAAGAAAGGTGGTGATAAATGTATAACGTGTCAAAAATGTTCACTATACTCTATAGGGGCAATAGAGATATCATTGACAATATAAAAACCAGAAGTCAAAATCTGAAGAAGAAACTCCAGCACCTATTTCAAAATTGAGTATTTATTTTAATAAGACTGTGCCCAGAGATAGTATAAAATGTGCAGTTGCAGAAAATGCATTTACATATAATTCTATGAAGCATGACTTTGCATTTAGATCAAATGACAGCACTTCTATATTAATTAGCTAATTTTCTAGGTCATATTTCCTTGTACTTGGACAAAAAGTGAAGTGATAGCTGTTAATGTTGTTTCCACTAGCAGAGGCAAAACATCATACAGTTAACTATTGCAGTTTCATATCTGTATCATCAGATTCTTCAAATGGAAAATGAGTTAATTATAATAGTGGTTTGATTTTTTTTTCATACAACTTAGGGACTCAAAGTAAAACTTTTGAAAAATCATTCCATTAAAGGTGAAATATCTGGAATCATTATCAATGCTATTGAGTAAAAATGTAATTTTTTTTTTAGTGATGGCATACAAACAAATTTTGACTGAGCATAACATCATAGTAAAAATTGTTCTTACTAAATTAAAAACCTATGGCACATTGTGGGAATATGGCAGAGCAGGAAGGTCAGGGAATCAGTCCAGGCAGAAACTGTAGGAATCGAATATTTGGAAATTTCAGAGTCAAATAGAATACTATCAAGCATCCAGAGATGAGCAGGAAGAAGAGGCTGGTAAACCACAGTAAACACCAGTAAATTTCACTCTCCTAGCAACGATTACCATTACCCATGTCCCAGCATCACAGCAGGCAGCAGTGGTGCCAAAGTGGAATATAAAGAGCTATTTCCCCCCAAGATCCAAGTGTGTATAATCTGATAGCTGGCCACTGCTTTTGGTCAGCTACTTCAATTGCTGGGGGCAGTCACTGTTCCAACCTGACTTGGGCAAAAACAGCAGAGGAGTCTTAAAAACAGTGCTATTCCTCAAAAATAAGGAAAACAGTCAAAAAGATGCATTTACTGGCAAGTGCTGAATCAAGAAACCACAGTTTTAAAGAGCAATAGAATAAGATCCTGACACCCTTGCTGGCCCCTCCCTTAACCTGTGAAGTTATCTGATGCTCCTTTTGTGGGCCCCAAGCCCTTTCCATCTGGGAAAGACAGACCTAGGGAATGCCTCTCTGACTTGGTCCCCTTCCCAGAATTTTCCCTCCAGGCAAAAGCAGCTTGAAACAGTAAAAGTGGTGTAAGAAACAAGTGAGGTGGAGAGCCTGGAGCAAAGATTTGTCTGCTTTAAATCCTGAGGGGAAGCACTTGGGAAAGAGAGAACTCTGTTTCCTATGGAGTAAAGAAAGCATTCAAATTCCAATAAACAGGGAAACTCCTAAGGCTACTACAAGCACAAGCCCAGGACAAGACACAGTCCAGAAAAGACAGGGAGAATCCTGCACTTTGTATTCACCATGGTTTGACCTTGATAAGAGGGTTGAACTCTAAAGGAGAGCACCAGCCAACACAAAGCCAATTGGCAAAGACTGTGAAAGGTGTTTTTTGCATTGGTTTGTTTGGTTTTATTAGCTTCTGAAATGAAAGGCGGACATTACTACCAACACCACAGAAAAAACAACTGTATGCCAAAAATTAGATAACTTACATGAAATGAACAAATTCCTAGAAACACACAAACTAACTGCACTGACTTAAGAAGAAATAGAAGACCTCAACAGACCAATTACTAGTAAAGAGATTGAATTAGTCATCAAAAACCACCCAACAAAGAAAAGTCTAGGATCAGATGGCTTCACAAGGGGATTTTACCAAACACCCAGGAAGAATTAATACCAAACTTGCTTAATCTTCCACAAAATTGAAGAGCAGGAAACACTCCCTAACTCATTCAATGAGCCCAAAATCACCCTACAACCAAAGCCAGATAAATATACAACAGGAAAAAATTTACAGACAAATATCTCTTATAAACATAGATGCAAAAATCCTCAATGAAACATTAGCATACCAAATCCAACAGCACATTAAAAGAATTATACACCATGATCAAGTGGGTTTTATCCCAGGTATGCAAGGGTGGTTCAACATAAGAAAATCAATTAATGTAATATACCTCAGTAACAGAATGAAGGAAAAAATACACGTGCTCATCTCAATTGATGAAGAAAAGGCATTTGACAAAATCCAGTACCCTTCTTGATCAAAATATTTAGAAAACTAAGAATAGAGGGAAAATTCCTCAACATGATAAAAAGCATATACGAAAAACACACAGCAAAGATCATACTCAATAGTGAAAGACTGAAAGCTTTCCCTCCAAGATCAGGAACAAGACAAGGATGCTCACTATCACCACTGTTATTTGACATTGTATCCAGAACAATTAGGCAAGAAAAAGATATAAAAGGCATCCAAAAAGGAAGAATTAAGATGTTCCCCATTTATAGATGACATGATCCTATATACAGAAAATCCTGAAAAATCCACAAGAAAGTTACTAGAGATAAAAATGAATTTAGCAATGTGGAGGGGCACAAAATCAACACCGCAAAATCAGTAATGTTTCTATATACTAGCAATGAACAATCTAAAGAAGAAATCAAGAAAAAAATTCCATTTCCAATAGCAATTAAAAGATTAAAATATTTAGGAATGTATCTAACCAAGGATGCAAAGAACTTGTACACAGAAAACTACCAAACATTGCTAAGAGAAATAAAAAAATTCTTAATAGATGAATTATATTCCATGTTCATAGACTGGAAAACTAGATATAGTTAGGATGACAATTCTACCTAAAGTAATTTACAGATTCAACACAATCCAAATCAAAATTCCAAGTCTCCTTCACAGAAATGGAAAAAGCAATCATCAAACTTATATGGAAGGATAAGTGGCCCCAAATATCCAAAGCCATCTTGAAAAAGAAAAACGAAGTTGGAAGAATCACACTTCCTGATCTTTAAACTTATTTCAAAGCTATGGTAATCAAAACAGCATGATACTGGCACAAGGACAGACATATAGACAAATGGTATCAAATTGAGAGTTCAGAATTCAACCTTCACATTTATGGCCAACTGATTTTTTTACAAGAGTTCCAAGTCTACTCAACTGGGAAAGAAGAGTCTCTCCAAAAATGATGCTGAGGGAAACAGATGTGGCTCAAGTGATTGGGCTCCCATCTACCATATAGGAGGTCCAGGGTTCGATTCCCGGAGCCTCCTGATGAAAGGCAAGCTGGCCTGCATGGTGAATTGGCCCAAGTGGAGAGCTGGCCCACGCAGAGTGCTGGCCCATGCGGAGTGCTAGTCCGCGGAGGAGAGCTAGCCCATGCGGAGAGCTGGCGCAGCAAGATGACACAACAAAAAGAGACACAGAGGAGAGACAATAAGAGATGCAGCAGACCAGGGAGCTGAGGTGGCACAAGAGATTGAGTGCCTCTCTCCCACTCTGGAAGGACCCAGGATCAGTTCCCAGTGCCGCCTAAAGAGAAGACAAGCAGACACAGAAGAACACACAGAGAGCAGACAGTGAGCACAAAACAATTGGGG
>JAQZBX010052747.1:0-19053 GCA_029593785.1 Cabassous unicinctus | reverse complement strand
CTGAGAGGCGTGGCAGCGACGGATGTAGGCCATTTTCCATCAGCATATACCATGCAGAACTGTGTGGGAGAGAGTGTGGTCTATGATGTGAACTGTGATCTATGCTCGGTGGCAAGGCCCCAGGATGTGCATATCCATTGCGGCTGTTGTGCCACACGGATGAGGGATGGTGGTGTGGGATGTTGTTGGAGGTGTGGGAAGTGGGGAACATGGGAATCCCTTTAATTTCTGAGTAATATTTAGGTAATCTAAACACCTTTAAAAATATGTATATATATATAACAAATAACATTTATGTAAACAAATGCACATATATGCATATGTATTTATATATCATTTTACAAATATTGGTATGTATTTTGCAAAATTTGATTTTTACCCACAATAAAAAAAAAAAAAGAAATAAAGAACTTCAGTAAATATAACCTAATGGGTAATTATCAATGGCAGGACTATGTTATTGGCTTTTATGTTGAATAGTTGTACTTTTTAAGTCTTACAGATTCTAAAATGCTAATGCATAAAAAGTTATGATAAATCTATGGTTTGGGATATACAATATATAAAAATATAATTTGTAACATGTGTAACAAAAAACTAAATGTATAGAGCATTATAGGAACAGTGTATGTGTATGCTATTGCAGGTAAGTTGATATCAAATCAACATGAGTGTTATAGATGAAGAATGTTAAATAGAAGACCCATAATAACCCATAGTAACCACAAGGAAAATATATGAAATATATACTGAAGGAACTGAGAAGGGAGTCAAAATGGTATGCTACAAAAATCAAATAATTATCAGTATGGAAGAATTAAAGGGCAAACAAAAGAAGTATGAATTGCAAAGACCAAATAGAAAAATGGCAGATGAAATTCCTGCATTATCAATAGTTACTTTAAATGTAAATGGATTAACTCTCCAGTTAAGAAACAGAGATTAGAAGAATGGGTAAAAAAAGGATGTCCCAACTGTAAGCTGTTTACATAGACTAACCTTAAATTCAAAAACACAGATAGGTTGCAAGTGAAATGATGATAAATATGTATATACCATACAGATGGGAACTAAAAGAGAGCTTGGGTTACTCTGCTTATATCAGATGAAAAACACTTTTAGTCAAAATAATAGGGACAAAGAAGGTCAATATAAGCTGATAAAGGGGTCAATTCAACTAAAATATAAAAATTATAAACTTATATGCACCTAACAGCAAGGCTCCAAAAATACATGACCAAATATTGACATATTTGAAGGGAGAAATACATGGTTCTATCTTAATAGTGAGAGATTTCAATACACTAATTTCAGTAATATGTAGAACATTAAGACAGAAGATCAGTAAAGAAATAGAAGACTTGAATGATGCTGTAAAACAACTAGACCCAACATACATACATATATATATAATGTTTTACCCAAAAGCAACCAAATACACATTCTTCCCTAGTACACATGAGTCATTCTCCAAGATAGACAATATGTTAGGTCACAAAACAAGTCTCAATAAATGTAAAAATATTGATATCATATAATGTATCTTCTGCAACCATGTGGAATGAAGCTAGAAATCAACAACAGAGGGAGAACTGGAAAATTCACAAAAATGTGGAAATTAAACAGCATATTCTTAAACAATCAATAGGTCAAAGAAGAAAAACAAGGGAAATCAGGATATAAATTGAGGCAAATGAAAATGAGAACTAAACATTCAAAATTTATGGGAGGCAACAAATCAGAGCTGAGAGGGAAACTTATAGCTCAAAATGCTCTAATTGCTCACATTAAAAAATAAAAAAGATCTCAAATCAGAGCCCTAACATCACCCCTGGGAGATCTAAAAAAGAAGAGGAAATTAAACCCAAAGCAAGAATGAAGAAAAGAAAAAAGTTTAGAGCAGATATAAATGAAAAAGATAATTTGCAAGGATATTTTGCAAAGATAATTTGCAAAATAACCAAAACTCTATTTAATATGTAAAAGAAAGAAGGATGAAGGCAGAGAGAGCCATTTCAGTCAGGTGACTTATAGAAACCCAGTGGCAATTGGTCTAGGAGGATAGAAATGGATGTAGTGATTAATAGATCAATTTGAGAGATATTTGGGAAGAAATATATAATATGGATTTCTTTTAGAGTCAAGGAACGGTCAGGTTTTTGGTGGTTCAAAGTTTTCATTACCAACTCATATATAAAAGAAATCCATCTTCCCTATATTAGGGAAATAATGTTACCCTGGGTTTTAGTTTCCTAGGTTTCTCAAGCAAATACCATGCAAAGGGATGGCTTAAACAATAGGAAATTTTATCTCATGATTTTAAGGTTAAGATAGACATCCAAATCAAGGCATCATCAAGATGATGCTTTCTCCCCAAAGACTGTGGCATTCTAGGGTTGTCTGCCAGTGATCCTTTGTCCTTAAAAGGGACAAAAGAGTTTCTACATTTACCATGGCTTTACCTTTATTGAACCCCATGATCTACAGTCTGAGGAAAAAAATATGTGAAAGAAGCTTTGAGAAAACTCTTCAAGTTAGCACAATATGAAATCTTAATTCACATAACATTTTTTGAATTAATGCTAAATGATAATGGACAGCACTTCAGAGAAGGGCTGGGGATGTTGGATTTAAAAACTTCTTATTTATAATATAATTAATTCAGTGATAATGATTTTTGTTTCTTTGCATAAGTTTGTTTTGTTTAAATGATTTTAGATGCTAATATGTACATGCAGGTGTAAGAAAAGATAAAAAAATTCAGCACTAATAAATATGGTGAAATGGATACAATTAGTCCTACAGTTTTATTTTGGAGTCATTTTATAACTGTGCTTGTTTCAGAAATAAATATAGAACTTCAATAATGAAATTCTAACTTCCAAATTTCAAACTTCTCATTTGTAAAATGTAATTAATAATCCTAAGCTGTCAGTGTTATAGAAAGTATTGAATAAAATATCTACTAATAATCTGATATATGCCAGATATTGACCTGTAGTTTCCTTCATAAAGTCTTCTATTAGTAGAAAACAATTATTTGATCTAGAATATAGTGGATATTTGTTTGTTTGTATGTTCCCTCTTATTCCATTTGATCTTATTTTCCTTTGGTTGGGTTATATATAGTGGTGTTACCTGACGGACAGTACTGAGGAGTGCCCATTATCTGAGGGAGAGATCAGTTTTTACATTGTTATAGAGTAGTAGGGGAGCAGACATAGCTAAAGTGGTTGAATGCTTACTTCCTATGTACAAGATCTGCATTCAATCCCTGGTACCTCCCCCCAAAAGAAAAAAAGACAGATACAGAATACTAAAAGAGACATCATTCTGTATTTTTAGAACAATATTTTTATAGTCTAAACAACTCTTAAGCATTTTACTTAACAGTTATGTTAAGTTAATGTTGAGGTCAAAAGGTTTAGAAAATAAAGTTTTATTTTCTATACACACAATTTGTTCTTTATGAAGGAATTTTGAGGGGACACTATGGTAGAATGAAATTGAACCTCAAAGAAAAAGAAAAAGAAACATTTTTCTTAATCTTAATCCTGTCCTTTGGTGTGAACTCAATGAAGATGAGATCTATTGAATATGTTATTTTTAGGTAGGATGAGGCACAATCGAATAAGGTTGGAATTTAACATTACTGGAGGAATTATGACGAGAAAGACATGTGGAGGAACAGAAGCTGGAAGTCAACATAAACTGTAAGAGAAAGGAGAGGACATGGCCATGTGACAGGAAACCTGAACAACACCAAGGTTTCCAGCCCTCCAAAACACTACCCACCCCAAGAGAAAACAAGACTCCCAGCCTCTGAAACAGTGAGACATATAAGTCCAGTTTATTTTGCCAACCTATTGTGTGGTATTTACCATAGCAACTGTTGAACTAAGATGGACGTCACAGATAATAAATATTTCTAAAATCTAAAATCAAATTCCCAGCAATGTAAATATTTCATGTCCTATCCTCAACCAATATAGTTTGATTGCTAAGATTCAAAGTCAAACATAAACAGGCTCAAAAATTCTAATTCCTTTTATCTAGTTACAAAAACTCTAAAGATAAGCAACAGGAAAAATTTTGAGGAAAACTTATTACAAAAAAGAGACAAAATACCGTCCTGCTGGACCTCAACAACGCAATATTTTAGATTTAAAATATTTTACATCACAAGAAATAACATTAGAGGTATTTGCTCCATATTTCATTATTTTGTGTATAATTTGGTGAATATAATTGAATTTTTGCAATGTTTACAAAGATGTTTATAAGTCAATAATAAGGAAAATTCAATAAGAATATTCAGAAAAAAAACAAAACAAAAAACAAAACAGCAACACCGCCCCCCAAAAGAAAACAATTATGACATTTCATCTTTGTGGTCTTATAGTCTGTGTTGCTTTCCTGAAAGGTTCCTTGACATCTTTGTTTCTCACACTATAGATGAGAGGGTTGAGAAATGGGTTCAACATAGTGTAGAACAAGGCAACCACTTTGACACTTTCCAAGGAATATGTGGAGCTTGTTTTTGAATATTTGAAGAGCATGGATCCATAGAAGAGTGTGACTGAGATCAAGTGGGAAGCACAGATGGAGAAGGCCTTGACCTTCCAGAGGCATAGCAGATCCTCAGGATAGCCAGAAGAATGTTGAAATAGATGGCAAGTAGACTGGAGAGAACTGTGAAGCCCACCATACCCAGAACTTTTTCATAGACCTGGGTGTCTGTACAGGACATTTTTACCAATGGTGATACATCACAGAAGAAATGGTCAATGATATTTTTACCACAGAAACTGAGGCAAAAAGTGTTGGCAGTATGCTCAATGGCAACCAAAAAACTCCCAAATATGAGCCAAAAATGAGGCCAGTACAGCGAGTACTGAACATGGTACCTGAATAGAACTATGGGCTACAAATTGCCACATGACAGTCATAGGCCATGACTGCTAGGAGATAGCACTCAGTGTAGGCTACAACACAGGAAAAGAAGAACTGGGTCCCACATCCAGCTAAGGACATACATTTATCTTCTGAGATGCAAATGGCCAGGATTTTGGGCGTATACACAGATGTGTACCAGAAATCCAGGAAAGAAAGATTGCCAAAGAAAAAGTACATGGGTGTGTGCAGGTGGTAATCCTTCTGGATTAAGAGAACCAGGGTCATGTTCCCTGACAAAGTTACCAAATACAGCATCAGAAATATTCCAAAGAGAATCAGCTGCAACGTCGGGTCTGCTGAGAAGCCCAATAAGATGAATTCAGTCAGGATGGTGTGATTTCCCACTTCCATGTCCACAGAGAGAAAACCTAATTAAGATCATGAGAAAACAATGATTTAGTATTCAACTATGGTAAAAAGTAATCAATGTCATAAATTAAATCAACAAATATTTAGAAGCTTGTGAATTTATATTCCTTACTACAAAGAATTATAGAACTTCAGTCTGTGTTGTAGGAAGATCACTGAAATAGGAATCAGAATCTGAATTTAAAACTATGAATCTTTGATTATTAACTGTTAAAGAGGGGCCAACCACTTACTCTCATCAGGCACCTGAGTAAAACAAAGCACATAAAATTTATCAATATCTCTGGAAAGCTCACCTGTTTGAGTTAAGTAGATATTCATGAAAACACCAGGCCAATGTTTGGCATGTACTGGGCACTCAAAAATCATCGGCATTTTTCACATATTATTGAGAACTCACTCTGAGCCAGGCATTTTGCAAATATCTATACAAATACCAAAACAGAGATACTTCTCCTGTCATTATTAGTAAAAATCATATAATGCTCACTATGTGCCAGTTACTATTCTAAGTCTTACACTTAACCCATTAATCCTCACAACAAACTTGTAGGGTAGGTATAATTATGACTTTTGTTATGGTTAATGAAATGGAAGTATGGAGAGTTTAAGTAACATTTCCAAGGTCACTGACCTAGTAAACACAGAGCTGGTGATGGAACGCAGAATTTCCTTAATCAAGAGCCCATGCTCTCAAATTTTAAGCCATTTTTCTCTCTTTTAGGTAAATATTTTCCTCTCTTGTTTTCCTGGCAAAGACAATGTTCTACTCTTCTGGCAACCTGAATTTCTTTCCCTTTTAAAATAGCTTTTAAAAAATTTATCATAAGAATGTTTTTTTCCCATTTTCTTTTAGTTGATGTGAGATATATAAGCATGGCTTGGACATATTTTAATACCATGGATATTACATATTAGGAAAAAAACGTGTTTTTGCGTCAAGGCATTTGAAATACATGAATCCTGCAATGTCTTAGTCCTGATGCTCCAAAGCTCTCCAGAGAAACAAAGAGGGAGGCATCCATGTAAAATCTTTATCATTACCAAGTTAGAGCTGATGGTCTCCGTGGCCAGCTGACAACCTCTCAAGCTGTAAGGGCAGTAGAGGAAAGCTGAAACCAAGAAAGGTTTGTGCTTCATCAATGTTTAAAATATTTACCTTCAAGCTTAACCAGAGTCAGTGTAACTAGAATGCAAACCAGTGATCTAACTTGAGGTCTAGTGATCTGGCTATTAGGAAGACGTGTGTGGGTGTCCTAATGGTTCAAATATACCTGGAAATATTCAGTGATTATGCAACCTGATTGATAAAACTGGATAACAGCAGTTTGGAGCCCTGAGGTTATTCTATTCCTCTAACTATTTCTATATAAGGGAGCTCTACTCATAAGCACATAAAGTACAGATGATTTAACCCTTTACTAAAGGTTCCTTAAAAGCTGGCTTCACCTTATTTTTACAACCTTCTGCCTCACTACTTGTTTTCATCCACTAGGACTTCAGCTAACTAAATTACTCACATGATTAATTTCTCCATAATAATTTAATAGATTCAGACTTAAATATATAGCCATGTGTTGCCAATAATTTGTATGCTAAAATATTTTCCTGAAATCTCCAGACTGAAATCATATTATCATAGCAGGAATTTATTATGTTGTATGCATAATATGCAAAACTTTTGATTATTTCACTGACAAAATGGTTACTGTGAACTTTCTCTACCACTTATATATCTGTGTTTGCACTTAGTGTTTGGACTTATATATTAGTGCTATAAATATTGATTAACAAGGAAAGTTATATCTGGGACTTATTAGGCTCATTTAAATTCAATTACTTTAGGCAACACTGAAATGTCTGACAGAGGCTATCACTATGCCTCTTTTTCTGCCTCTAAAGAGGATAATAACTGATAAAATATTTTTTTTTCTGGGCCACTGCTCAAAAAGATTTCCCAGAAGAAGAGATATTTAAAGATACCTGAAGCATGACTAGCATTGATCCAGATGGCAGCTCACTGTAAGGGTCAGGACAGAGGGAGAGCAGTCATATTAGAAAAAGAGTATGCACCACAGTCCTCGGATAGGATAAAGCCTGGAGATCCAGGAACTAACAGAGGTTAAATAAAGATGGGGTGGATCCAGGTATCAGAAGATTATCCAGAAGAGTCACCAAATCACGAAGCATATTGGCAACCAAAATAATGAGGAAGTCATGCAAGAAATCTGCACATATATTGTTCAGACCAGATAATGAATTGAAGGGGATCAAGGGTTCCCCCTTACCTGGAAATTCTCTTAAATCCTAGTCCTGTCACCTGTTAATCAATCCTTTCATAAAGGCAGTAAAACAGCACATTAAGAAGTTCTGGAAAGAACTGTGTCCTCATCCTTGTAGGTAGTAAACAAAAACTGTCATTCTCAAACTCTCTTCCAAACAGTAATTCATATTTACACAGTAGTTTAATTTCAAGGTGCTAATAAAGTCTTAAAGACAAGAGTCTTTCCAAGCAAGCATTGCTAATGAAAGCTTCCTATTGCTACTACACACAAGAAACTACAAAGTCTTTGAACAGGTACATAAATAAATTTGATGAAATCTTTTAATGCTCCATTAAAAGACCCCATATTATACTCATCATTTAGACTTCTGTGTGCAATATAATTGTATCATAAATTCATCACATTATATAGTAATACTAAGCTCTGTTTAAAATAAAAAGAGTTAAACTAAACCACAATACAATGATCTGTTGGTATATTGAAAAAAAATGGTTACGTTTCTTTACCGGCCCTGATTTCGTGTGGAGACATTTTCCACCCCTTGAATCTTGAATGACCCTTTGGTTTGCTTTGGCCAATAGGTTGTACCAAAGTCTTTGCTGCTTGAATTCCCAGACAGCCGTGTCTCATAGGCTTTGATTGCTTTTCTTTTCAGTTTGAAATCCTGCTATTACCATGTAAACAAAACTGGAGTATCTTTCGAGACATTTGGTGAGGTTCTCTCCATCTTCCCAGCTGACAGTAAGCTGACCCTCAGACATGTTACTGGGGTCATTCTAGATCATCCAGCCCCACCTGAGTGAACAGCTGAGCAAAGACTTTTGGGCCAGCCCAGCTGAGAGCAGACAGGTCTCGCACAAGCAGAATGCAAAATTGAAATGGCACCTGATCAAATCCTTATTCGACAACTTGGAAATTGTAATTCTGGGAGTCTTTTAGCAACACTTCAACCTGGGAAACCAACTTCCTATGATTACAATTTGTTAACATCTCTTTTAGAACTCATCATAAAGCATGAATAGATAACCTCAATCATGACAATATTGTGTGGGAGAAGAGATTAGCAATTTTTCATACATATATGTCTTTGGATATATGAGAAATTATCACTATCTTGTTTGAAGTCAGAAACACAATGGAGAACTGAAGCCATAACATTCTTTTTACATGAAGATTTGACTTTTTGTAGGTATTTCCCTAAAACTCAGTCATGTAAGTTTCTCTACATTGCCTAATGCCTTTATTCTTTGACTTACTTTATCAACAAATAAATAATGCCACTTAACATTTTGGAATCATGGACCTCTTTCAGTACTTGATAAAACCAAAGATCATCCCAACAAAGTGCACATCTGTATAAACATAAAATTTTGGAGGGTTTACAGATTACCAGAAATCTACCCATGGAATATCTGGTTATGATACCATATTTAAAATTCTGTATCTACAATATGCCTAACTTTCTTTTTTCCAGCATTAATATTCTATAATTATAAGAGATGAATAAAAAATACATCAAACAGCAGAAATCCTACATATCACTTCCAAAAATTGAACTCTATGCTTAGTCCCCAGATCAGTTAATAAAATTCCAACCCTCCAGTTTCTCAAGCCAACAATTGGCATTATCCTACTCACTTTCCCTTCTACATTCTCGTCAATTTTCCAGGAAATCCTGATGTTTTTACCTTCATGACATATCCTGAATCTGATCATTTGTCAGCACCTGCACTGCTACCACTTGTGTACAAAAACCATTTTCATATTGCAATAATCTCCTAATTGGTCCATACCTCTATCCCCTTACTGTCTATATCCCACAGTGAGTTAATAAAAAAAAGTCAGGTCATGTCACTCCTGTACCCTGTAAGCCCTCCCATTTTACTCTGAATTCAAATTCCATAAAATGCCCTAAATTTCCACTATAAGCTAGCCCTTTATTAATGAGTATTTTCATTCCTTACATTTGCCCAATCATTTACTCTGTTCCAGCCTTGCCAGCTTTCTCATTGTTTTTCAAAAATTCCAACCATACCCCAATATCATAGGTTTTGAGCTGTCTCTTCCCTCTGCCTCATCACTATTCCCCCAGATAGTTGTGTGGAATGCCCACATCTACTTTAAGTCCCTTTCAGATGTCATTTTCTCAATTATCCCATCTGAATTACTTATATATACTTTCATGCCAACATCTAGCAATACACCCTATCCTTCTAACTGTGCTCAGACTCTACTCAATTCCCTCCATACCTGTTGTCTTCATTTAACTCCTGTTTATTAGGTTTGTTATCTTTTTCTCCCACCCAAATGCAACATCCACAAGAGCAGAACAATTTGACTATTTTTTTAAGTTGTATGTCCAGCATTTTGAACAATTCTAGTAACAAATGGACATTCTATAAATATTTCTAAGATGAATAAATGGGTAGTTGCCTTTCATCCAAGAAGGATTCTATAACCAAATTGACTTTTACTGTTCCATGCACCATAAAACTAAAAAAAAGGAAGATTAAATAAAAGAGAGGATTCAGTCCCAAGACTTCAGATCCACCCTGAATTTAAAATAAATTCATTAATATGTGAAAGTGAAATTAAAGGCATAGAAAATATCATACATGAATGGCTTCTCAATAAATGAGTTCTTCCTTCATTGGGAGCACTCAAAATTCTGTAGCAAAAGAAACCAGTATCAGGACATGAAAATATCATCTCCTGATAGCTTGGGCAGCACCAGAAAGAGCTGAAAAGCATGCCACATTTTTTGTCCTGTAAATTTCTACACTATGGAGGTGAATATACGATAGCACCAGTACAACTAGCAGACTAAATTTCCAATTCAAGATGAGGGCCGGATACATCATTGGATGGCATCTTATTTTCAAAGGCAGTATATGAGTGTGTGAGTGTGCATGTGTGTGTCTGTGTGCATGTGTTTGGGTTGTGTGTATATGTGTGTGTGTTTGGCACAGCAGTGATCATTTGAGAGCTAGGCTAGACACTGCAGCCCCATTCCTAATTTCAGCTGATGGAAAAGAGAAGCCACAATATTTAGCTGCCCCTGATCCCAGGTAATTACTGTTGATCAGAAAGGGAAATTTCTTGAAATGTTGCTTTTTTCCACTCCTCTGATATTTTCAATGCCTTTTCTAGATGTAATATATGTATTTGCACAAAAGCCCTTTGGGACTCCTTCCATATAGCATTCCAGAAAAGTTATCTCAGTCTCCAAAAACTCAATTACAATTCATTTGCAGTTTGGGGATGATATCTTATTAAGGATATGATGAAATAAATAATGTTATATTAAATTTTTTTTATAAAACAGTTCATTATTTTTTTTTAAAGATTTATTTATTTTATTTTATTTATCACCCCCCTTGCTGCTTGTGCTGCTGTGTCCATTCGCTGCGTGTCTTCTCTGTGTCTGCTTATCTCCCCCTTGCTATGAGGTCTTGCCGCATCAGCCCACTGCACCGCTCAGGCCGGCGTGCCCTCACAAGGAGGCCTCGGGATGCGAACCCGGGCCTCCCATATGGTAAACGGGGGCTCTATCCACTGAGCCACACCCGCTTCCCTATATTAAATTTTGATATATCAGAATATAAATATTGAATGTGTCTGATTATAGAAATTTTCTAAATTGCACTAATTAGATATAATTCAGTGCATTTTTAATTTCATTTATTGTAACTTTCATTCCCATAGGATCTGCTATTTTTCTATGTATGCTTTCAAATTCTTCTTTGTGCTTATCCAATGTCTTCTTAATATCCTTAATTTATTTAGCCATTTCATTGAACTTATTAAGGAGATTTGTTTGAACATCTATGATGAGTTGTCTCAACTCTTTTATGTCACCTGAAGCTTTATCTCATTCCTTTAACTGGGTCATATCTTCCTATTTCTTGGTGTGGATTGTAATTTTTTGTTGGTGTCTTGGCCTCTGGCATACTAGAGTATTCTGGGTGCAGTTTTTCTCTTTAAGTCTTCCTGCCCTTTCTCCCATGCTGGTTGTGTCATAGTGCCAAGGATGTGTTTGGTGCTATAACCTGTGGAGGCTCAAGCTACCCTCATGGCCCCAAGGACCAATGAAGCTTCTCCCAACTTTCTCCTTTGCCTGAGGTATAGGGACAGAGTCACAGCTGTGTGGAATAATCCAATTCAGGCAGGTCTAGACTGTAGTTGCCCAGAGAGACTAGTGAAGTTTCATACCCCTTTCTCCCCTGCCTGGGACAGGAATGGAGCTGCAGGAGTAGGCAGCAATCTATGCCATGCGGTTCCAAGATGACTGCAGTTGCCCCAGTAGACTTCTGATTATGCAGTCTGTGCCAGCTAAATGCCCCTGCAGTTACCTGGATAGGCTTGTGAAGGGGCCGCCAGCTTCTTCACTGCTAGAGGTGGGGATGAAGCCCAGGCTAGGGCTTCAGGTCAATCTGGGTGAAAGAAACCATTCTCTATGGTTGGTTATACTTTAGCCAGATGATTTTACTAATCAGTAGCTGAAATTGGTGCAACTGTCTCTTCCTCCCCTGTTTTGGGGAAATGGAGCTTCCAATTCCTGCCACAGAATAGCTCCTGGGGTGGCTTGTGCTGCCAAAGTAGGATGATCACTGGCCTCTGCCGAGTGGCCTGTAATTTCTCTGACAGACTGGCGCAGCTCCCCCCAGCTTCCTCCCTGTCCGAGGTGGGCCTGGGGCTTTGTCTAGAGTGGTATTCTGATCTAATGCAAAGAGGCCAGTCCCTACGAGCATTGTGATTTTCAGTCAGCCCTGCTTCCCTTAGTGTCAGTTGTGGAGTTAAGATGGCAGCTTCTGGCCTCTTTCTGAATTGGACATGTTCACTCTTTAGCTGTTCTTAGGATCACACTTTAGCCTGCCAAATTTACTAATCAGTAGCTGAAATTGGTGCCCAACCGTTTCTTCCTCCCTGTTTTTGGGAAGTGTATCTTCCAATTCCAGCTGCAGAACAGCTCCTGAGATGACTTGTGCCTCCAGTGGAGGATGGGCATTGGCCTCCGTGGCATGGAATGCTCTACTTATGAATCTTCTCTGCAGATGGGCAATCTCCTTCTTCCATTCTTTCAAGGATGTTGCAGGATGCACTTCTGGTCTCCTGGAGCCCCCAAACAAGTGCTCTAGATAGCTCTGGGTGATCACCAACTGACCCATTGCAAGAGCTGATTCTGGGAGCTCTTTACTCTGCTGCCATCTTGTTGGTTGTCTAACTTTGTTTTAATGACATACATTCCTGGAAGCAGCCAAAGACCCAGAATTAGGATACTTGGTCTCTGATCTTAATTGTCTGCTGCCAAGTTTAAATAAAATCTTCTTCATATCTCTATTTTCTTATCTGCTTTTATTAACTCAGTGGAACTTTTTGAATTCAGATGAGAACACAGATATGGGAAAGAACTTTGGAAACCTAGAATTTTAAAACCGGTTATATAGCCTATGTTATGATTTCATAGTGTTTTTTTTATCTTAGACTTTATTTTCTCAGGTACGTTTGTATTAACTCCCAAAGATTTCCAACATTTATGGAAAATATAGTTATTTTTTAATAACAGTTATTATTTATGTTAATATGTAATGGAGTTATTGTTATGCATTAGTAAGTAAATAATGAAAAGTTTATAATTTTTTAATTTCTTATATGTGAAATATCATTAGATATAGCTTTCATAAACAATATCCCTTTGGCGTCCTCAATAAGCTCTGAGAGTCTAAAAGGGTGTTGAATATAAAAGATTGGAAAACCACAGGTTTAGGTAGTGGTTGAAAGTTGCATATAGTGGATTAACGCTAAAATTCCTATCTCCCTGAGCTTTTGGACTCTTTCCTTTACAGTTTGTAAAGGTGGTCTCCCATCTCAACCATATTGATTACCAGCTTCTGTTGCTGTTACTTTATGGTACCTCTGCATTTGGTCAGCAAGCCATTCCCAGGCATGCTCCAGACCCACTTAAGACAATTAACAATACCTGCCACTCCTCAAGTGTTTATGCCATGTCCTTCCACAGCAGTCCTTGTACATTTTATACGGGCTATTTTTTTATATAACTCTCCTTTGGGGCTAGAATAATAGTACTGAGGGTATGGACTGAGAAGACACTGGCAACCCTTGTAAGGTAACACCTTAGATGAAGACATGGGAAGAGTTGTTCTTTTTTCTTTCTTTCTTTTATTGTTTTCTTGGAAAAACTATTTCCCTGAAGGAATTAGGGAAGAAGGGACTTATTTCAATGAAAATGTTTATTTCAGAATATTTGGGGCTTCAAAATTCTCATCACCAACTCTCATACATATTACTTCCTAAATATCTCTCAGATCTATTTATCACCATATCTATTTCTAAACACCTAGTTCAAGTGCCATCAGCTCTCACTTGAGTTTCTGTCTGAGGTGGGGGTTGGGAGTGAGTGAGTGAGCGTGTGTGTGTGTGTAAGTCATCTGAACTTGCTCTTTCTGCCGTCATCCTTCTATTTTTCTCATTGTCACAATATTTTTAAAAAAACTTGTTTGACCACACCATGCATCTTATTAAAACCCTTCAATGACTCCCATAACACTTAGACTATACCCCCAAAATCTTTAATGAGGGCTACCCAGTCCCTATGTTTGTCTAGTCCTGCCCACTTCAACTGCCTAATTTAGTACAAATTTATATGTCTGAGGTCCAGTTTCTCTATCCTTCTTTCACTTTTTTGAATACACAATAGCTTTCCTTACCTTGGAACTTGGCACTTGATATAGCCTCTGCAAGACTGCTTTCTCTATCCTCCTTGCAGCCTACCACCCCACCCTCATCAGCACCCTGTCTAACAAACTCCTATTACCATCCTTCAGTTGTCAGGCTAAATATTATTTCTTTATATAAATCTTCCTTAAGATCCCTCATTATTTCAGGCCTTCTGATTTGATCTCATGACACCTTATAATTTTTGTTCATGTCATTTGTCATAATTTATAATTATAGTTTTATGTAATTATTTAATTATCTCCATCATTAGGATGTAAATTTCATGTGGACAGACTCTGTATTTCTCGCGCTCTCTCTCACACTGTCCCCCTTATTTCTACCTCTTTTCTAATATTTATTATTGTTCCTTTTTCCCCCCATGATTTTAGTTGATATTAATGAAAACCCTTTACATATTTTACCTCATTAATTTTCACAACAACCTTATGAAGAAATCAGAATTCTCCCCATGTTTTAGGTCATAAAGTTAGGCTTTGTGAAATTAAGTCATTACTCTCACTAACACAACTAGTAAAATGTAGACTGGGATTCACACCAGACAATCTCTGTGCTTACCTTGCTTCTTTAGCATTACAATGCTAACCCAAGTCCTTATGTTGTTTAATTGTTGAATCTTCTTTCATACACCACACAATACTGGACACATAGGAATAGCTTAGTAAATGCTGTATAATTTGAATGAATGAATATACCTATGGTCTGATATATAAAGTTTCGACTAACCATATGACTTTGGGCTCATCAATAAGTTAATTGTCTTTCAATTCCATGATTTACAACATGGGACAATTTTCATAAGTTATAGTAGCAGGTTTTAGGACTAAAGTTCTATGTTTTCTCCTTAGTATTTTTTTTTTAAATGTCCAAGTCAGTTGGATTCTCACATATTCAATTTTTTTTAAAAATATGTTGTTTAGATTGTAAAGTATATGAAGAAAATAAAAAGATATGCAGTTGGAAAACAGGAGAATGTTTAAATTGTCTTTTCAGATCATCATGATACTCTGCATTGATAAATTACCAGAACTCAACAAATAGTATTTTTTTTTAAAGATTAATTGCAATGTAAAATAAAAACCCAATATCAGTAATGTCTTGGGGTATTGTGAACATAGTTTTCAACTTGTGGACTCCTTGAAAAGATTTCTGGGACCAAAAAAAATCCCTAGGCCACACTTTGTGAATGTCTACTATAAATATATATTTTGAAAGGGCCTCGAGAACATTCCTTTCACCAAGCCAATATAATGCATTAATGGGAAGAGCATCAGCTTCCTTGAAAAGCTCTGTGTGACTTTCTTCGGTATGCTGGAGAAGACATATACATTTGTGGGCAGAATTGTACACATGCACATGAAAATAAATACTTTTAAAGAGAGAAAAAGATTTTGAAGATTGAACAAAATGTGCTGGGTTTCTCAGCTTAACCCACAAACCCAGAAACCTCAAACTGCATTATTTAGCCCTCATTGATTGAAATTACTTAACACTACTTTGAACCCATTAAATTTTAACATATTTGAACGTTTAAATTGCTTTAACTCCTTTTAGACCACACAGAACTACTTTCATGTAAGTCAAGACCAATGAGGACATTCTCCTTGACAACAGTCCTCTATATTTGAATACCATCAACACCCTTAGCAGGAAAACAGCTCACCAAATTAAAGGGGCTGCACAAATACATGTCATGTTACTGTTGTTGTTTCTGTACAGATGTCTCATTCAATCAAGTCTTGGAAGAAAATATTACCTCTGCAGTTCCCTAGGGATGCAGAATTTCATTTTTGTTTACCATTTGGCAGATAGAAACAATAGTAGTGCTTCCACTTGAACCTTCCAACAATAATAAACCTTGTTCTAAGGATCAGGAAGAGATCTAATATTAAGATTCTGTTTTATTCTCTCCCTTTATCCCCAAAATATTTTCTGGTCTTGGGTAGGTAATGATAGCCCATACAGCTGGTTCCATTGGACCTACTGGTAGATGCACTCAGGCCAAAAGCATTAGCCACACTCAGGAGTGTGGACCTCAGTGGTGTTTTCTAGTCTCTGAAAATTAGTGACAGCCAATAAACAATACCCTCAAGAAGGACTGGGCATTTCCTTTTTACCCAATGTAAGATTAACCTGGTAAATGGCTACAGTATATTAAAGATAAATCTCTAAGGAAGATGTACAGTGTACCTGGTAGTTTAGGGTCCCTCCTCAAAGGGAACTGAACACTTGTCAGTCAAGAGATTCTAGGGCTGTAAACTGGCTGAGGGAATAGAATTGCATTGTGATGACTCACTAAAACTTCTTGAGCTGGCCACAAGTAAAATGGAAAGCTTCTCCATTACAAGAAAAATAACATATGTGTTGGTTTCTCATCTATTTAATCCCCTAGGATCCACTTTATCCAGGAGTAAAGGTCTACCACCTTTACTTTGTGGTTGTAATTTCTATTGATAATTGCTTTCTTCCTGTCTCTGAGAGTTACATACTGCCACCTGACTTTTTCTATCTGGGATTTCAATCCACTGCAGCTTCCCATTATCTCTAATGTACTTGTAGTAACCATGGCAGAGCTTTAAAAAGATGTTGATGACCCCATTTGATATACATTTCTTATGCTTTAATGAAATTAGTGTCATTGGAGCCCTTGGTGGAACAAGAAGATGGGTATGAGGGTTAGGATTATGGAGTGGCAAAGTAGATTACATATAATGGATCATTCATAATATCTCAACTTTCCTGCACTTTAGAACCCCCACCGCCATGTGGTCAAAGTAAAGCTTTCATCTAGGGGAGTCCCTTATTGCCTCAGAGGATAGAAAGAAACTATTTTTTATGATGAGAAAGTTCAGGGGAGATTGAGTTTCAAAGTTCTCAGTCTTGACTTTTCTACCTATATGCCCCTATTCAAGATCTCAGGATCTCACTTCTTTCCAGTTGATCCTCTTATCTTTGCATTAAATGCCTACAAAGACCAACTATTTATTTGGACTTCAATTATGCAACCCTAAACCCAGGCATGGCCTTAGTCCTCAGCAATATCTTCTCTAGGACCCCAGGAGATGAGACACTCCTTCTAAGATGCAATTTCGGCTTTCAGGCTGCTTCTTTGTATTTTTTGGTGGATATTCACAGGTTTCAATATCAGCAGAATTAACAGCTCACACAATATTTATAATTTCTATTTTCTTGTCTCTTTTCTATAGGCATTTGTTTTCTCACCTGGTTCATCACCTGTAAGTGATACTAGGACACCACTGATGGTCATTTAAGTAAGTTTGATGGCACTACATGCTATAGGTTACCAGAGTCTCATTTCCTACTGGCAAGAGGTTTATCTGCTTAATCATCAAATATGTGGGTATTTCTAATCTATTTGTGCATTTGTCACCTGGAACTACCTCTGGGGCCAGTATGAGTTATCAACCTAGTAAGTAACAGATACCTCACATGAAATGTGTAATTATAAGGGAATTAATGCCAAGGAATGCATATGTTCTGAGGGAATCCCATGGAATAGTGGAAGAATCATAGGAGCAATCACTTTAAAGAAGTATTTACACACCTAGCAATGAAGAAAGAGTATAAGTGTGTAAGGGAATGGTGGGAGAGATTGATAGAGGTTTCTCTTGCAGAATTTTTGGTCCCTGTCCAAGAATGCAGCCAGCTGTGGCAACCTTGCAGGGGAGTAACTGAGGACAAACATTCTGAACTCACTTATGTCACTGCCAGTGACAGCCATAGGCTACATTCGTTAAGAAGACCATGAAGAAGAAAGAGAGAAGGGTAGGCTGTGAGCCATCACCCATATGGACATTATCTATGGTAAATTGAAAGAGTATAGTTACATATTGAAGGATAGGACAGGTGGGTAGAGCTTTTACTGGGTTCAATGATGGAAGATTAACAGGTGGGTAGATTAGGAAGGACAGGTTAGAATAACCAGGACATGTAAATATGAATCTTGTCATCCCATGAGCCAAGACAGGGAAGAGTCATATGCCCCAGGGGGCGGGGAGGAAGGAACAGAAAAGTTCAAATCGGGTATGTAATGGTCATGGGAAATATTCTTTATTACCTTACATTAATGGACACAGGACATGGTAAATATCATCAAAAATTATTAAACTGTACAGTCTAAATTGTAAACTATACTGTAAACCACTGAAAATTTTTAGTTGCTATATTTTACTATCTGTATAACAGTTATAACAATGATAACATCCATAAAAAAAAAAGGTTTTAATATGGGGTGGGGAAGTGGGAGAGAGTTTGGGTATGTGGTAGTCTCTAGTATTCCGTGTGTGACTTTGCTGTGACCTAAAACTTCTTTGAAAATTAACTTGAAATTTTGGAGACACTGGGGAATGAGAGGGGGAAGGTTTCACGATACAATGGACATCCGATATTACAGTCATAAAAGGAAAAAAGAATAATTTCTCTTAAAAAATGATTTATTTTTGTTTTTTGTTTTTTTTCCCATTTTTTCAAATTTCCCAATCCACTAATTATATTTTATTATTAGTTTAGTTTCCTTTTTTTTTTCTTCTGAGTCTCCTTGTACATATTTCATGCATTTAAAATTATCATTATTATTTCTTTTTCCTATTAATTGTATTTTGTTGTTTTATTGGCTTCATATTCAAGGAAGGTTTGGATCACAGAAAGGTTACAAGGGGGCTGCAGA